>JAQGBA010000024.1:0-102264 GCA_034698125.1 Prionchulus punctatus | reverse complement strand
CGCAGAATTGAATTCTCTACAAGATGGTGTTTCAAATGCTGCTCTAGCTAGCTTGGAAGTATGTTTCCGAGGGGGGGTGTGTATTTACGGGACACCCTGTAGAATGCCAATGGTCGATCGCCAAACGTGATCTTAGATGTAGAATCGGTAGGATGAATCCCCAGATTGTTTCGAAGCTTATTTGATTGAGTGGATGTGGCATTCGAGATGCAAAAGTCCTGAAGAACTATTTACTGACTTTAAAAATGCTCATGCAACGTTTTAAATGCAAGTTCGCGTTAAGTGCAATATGTATGTATTAGTATGTGTTCCTTGACAGAATGTGATAAAGTTGACTGCGAAACAGACTTGAGACTATCGCTCAGTGAAGTACATTCGTTTAAAAGCAAAATTTTCATTCTAGGCGGGGCAATATTTCGGCAAAATTTTTCTGGGTCGTCTCGGGCTCTGCGAGCTGACCTAGGCTCATCGGCGAGCGCGCCTCCTGCTGAGAGCAATTATCTGGTCGCGCAGTTGCGTTGCCCCGCCTGGAATGAGTTTGAACCTTTGTGGTTACTTGTATAACTTGGTAAGGGGTCCCGTCGCTCCTCTTTCGCTAAGTCCTCTATGGCTTTCGACACTTTCAGCAAACGCTCAAAAACTAAATAAGTCGAATTCCATCTTGTCTTGGCTGGAAGAATCAATTTCATGCCGCCCAACTGTCTCGAGCGTTCCTGCAATCTCGTACTCATGCATACTTTTTTGACAGTTGATAAAATTGAATTCCGAAAGGAAATAAAGTTCTCGTCCTTGTCGGCAGTATTTCGAAGCACACACATAAGCGAGTGGGTGGAGAATCTCATGTGCTTAGCCAAAATTATCTTGGTGACTCAGACTCCCAGTCGTCTGAAGTCTCATTTTCATCAAACTCAATTTCTAATCCAAATTCACCCAGAATTTCAGGGTTGTCTGAATTTAAATCAACTTGATCGCTTCTCAGTTTGAAAGCAAACACTTCTTCACACAATGCCTTCACCATGTTCGATCCATTATCAGTAACAAAGTGCATTACCTTGCTCTTGTCGATCCCCCATTCTTGAAGAACATCATACAGTATTTGTTTAACCCTGTCAGCTGTGTGCGGAGAAGGAAATGGAGCCAGAGATAACAAGACTCCATGGCGTTGATGTGTTAGACGAGAATAAAAATGCGCCGTAATACCAAGGAATGATTCTGCGAGACCAGGACACGACCTGATATCAGAGCAAATGGTGATTTTGCCACTCTCGTTTATCTTGCTTTGAATGGTTATGCTTTTTGAATGAATGATATTGAAGGTTATGGTAATTTTGGAAGCCAATTCCTTTATCCGATCTGAAATCTCATGATGGTTAGGCAGTCAATATCGGGGATCCAGTTTCTGGATAAGATTTTGAAATGTAGGTGTCTCCACTACTCTCATTGCAACTGAATTTGTCCCAATGAACATGGCCAACGAATCTGTGATGTCAGCTTGATGTACACTGTCTCGTGAATACTGCTGCGTCGAATCCCTGACCTTTGCAAATGCATCCTTTAAATTTTGATCCTTTAAACCACTAGAAACTGACCTGGTTTGCTTTTTCTTTGCGTCAACTTCAAAGGCTGTATGCTTTTTCTCAAATTCCATAAATAATTTTGAATGCTTCGATTTCAAGTGCGAAATGCAATTTGTCAATTTCTCTTTGCAATAATTGCATTGACTTTCTTCGTTGACCTGAATTTTGATAAAATATTCCTAAATAGGATGCTTTGCAGACGGCCCACGTTGGGGCTTTTTTGCAGACAGTTCCACTGATCTTGTTGAATAATTAGCGGAGGTGCTGCCTTCTATGGCCTCCTCGGCACTGTCATCATCATCATCATCATCATCACTATAATTTTGTGCTACTTCATCTATATTAGCCATCTTTCGAATTTAAAAACTGAACAAATGCGATATTTTTAGCAGCAGACAGACAGCTGGCACGAAACACGAAAAATATACTCATTCGAGGCTACAACTAACAATAAGCAAGGGACGAGCGTAACAAATTTGACACACAAATAGTGACTCACGTTCAGTTTAGTCTATAACTAGGATGGAAGGCCAACTATGTATGACTAAGCTGACATCTGTGTTTGGATTTTTGCATTTGAATAGCATGGCGAGAATAAAAAAAATCAGCAGTCTAAGTAAACGCCTATTACTATGTGAGTTTTTTGCCAACTTTTACAAAGTATCTTGTTACTGAAAACTGACTGAAAAGTGTCTTAAGGCCAAAATCGGTCTGTCTTAAGATAGTTTCCGAAAAAACTGTCTTGCCTTGTCTTAAGACTAAGACAGCAAAAAATGGTGGTCTTAAGACAGTTAAGTCTGAAAACTGTCTTAAGACTTACCAACGTGGGACACGCGCCGGTGTCAATGCAGGCGTGCTAGAATATCCTCGATAACCTCGCCGATGACATAGACAACCTGACGCTACAGAACTTTGAATACAATTCGTGCAACTGCAACTCTAATAAATGCAACACCTGACACTATAACTTCTGCCACTACAACTCCCATTCTTATAAACCCTGCAACTACAATTCCTGCAAATAAACTACTACTCCTGCAACTACAACATCTGCGCCAGAAACTCCTTCAACTGAAACAGCGACTACACCTCCTGCTACAAACAATCATTCCGCAACTTCTACCACGACTACCTTCGAACTCTAGAATCTACATCTGCATTGAGCATGAAGTTCCATTTGTTTCGAAATCGTCTGTAGTTGCAAAGAATCCAACAGACAAACTTCGACTGCCTTGAAGTACAAACAAACTCACTTTACAATATTATGTTTTCAGCATTGTATCGATTGCGGTTTCGCGGATTTGTTCGTTTGTTTATTGCCCACGTCCAGAGTGAAAGTCATTGTCGAACCAAAAGAACGCAGCTTGATGCAATTAGTATCAAAAACTCATTATAAATCATCGTTGACTTTCGCCGACCCCTATGAAATAAACTGGCTGGGATTCGACAAATTCGAAAATCTTTTGCACCTGCCGAATCTATATAAGCGGCGACCAGCTCGAGCTCACTGTTTGTCTTCGGGCAGCTGTCGAGAGAGGTTGTTTAGCTCCTCCGACTAGTTTTTGAACTGCCTTCGGTCTATCAGTTGACCGATTCCTGGTGACGCCAAAGATCGAACGGCAATTTGAAACGAAGCGCCAGGTGGTCACGAAAAATGTACAAAAGAAATATAGATTGGTGTTTGATAAAAGAAAAGTTAATCGCGATTTTACAACATTACTATTTTGGTTATTAATGTATTCTGTTGTTTTGTTTTGTAAACTTTATAATCTTTTATATTTGAATAAACTATAACTAAAAACTGTATCCCATCACAATCGAGAGATCCTAACATCCTAAGCATCAAAGTAACTAGTTTGAAACTTTTAGTGTCACCCGCGTAACTGTCGGTCGTAACTGAGGTCCACAACTAACATCCTATGTTATAGCGTGTGTTCGAGGATCGAGCAGTGAGCAACAGTCAACCCGAGGGAAAACTTTCACTGACACGTGGTTGTTCACGGAGTGGCGCATTGTCAATGTAGTTGGCTACCAGTTGGTGCAAAACCACCTGTTGTAGCATAGGACTTGCGCAGTAATTGGCGCTTGTTGTAACTAGTTGTACAAGGATTGTGACTACACATTATGGAAAGTTTTTAGATTGCAATTAAATCTGTCCGACACCGACGCATGAGCAACTAACACACGCTCGGGGGTCAATCTGTGATCAACTGTCAACTCGAATAGTGACTTTCACTGTCAATAGTTGTTCACGATGTCACGCAATGTCACCCTAGTGGGCCGTGAGTTGGCGCAAAACCATGTGTTGAAGCAAGCACTTGTACAGTCCGCACTCTCTAATCCGGCCGCATTTGTCTTGGAGCTATTAGTGACCGGATGAAGAATAAACCGGACTATAGAATTGCACGAAAAATGTTTGATAATTTATTTATTTTTACACTACGATTTCACAACAAAATATGTTTTGTTTTAACTTTTATCCACTGAAAAACAATCGGTAATTGCAGTTTGCTTTGCTTTCTGCAAAGAAAGTTTTTCGAACTCATTATTGACAACATTTAAACAAATAAAGAACTTGTCCGAAAAACATTCACAATTGCGTTCCATATACCATTTGACAGTTTGCAAACATTTTTCTGACCTTACGGATACTGTAGAATTGATCAGGTTCAAATTCAGTGTCGGTTTCATCTGATTGAGCAACTTCTGCATCATCAAGTTCACCAACAAAGATTCATCTCAGTTAAAACAATTACCAGTCGCTTCAGCAGAGTCGACGTTTGCAAATTCTTCAAAAGTTATGACTTGGTCAATCGGAAATTTTCTCATCGGATCATCAAGTTGAAAGTTATAGTTATTATTATCAGTTTCAGGAAGAACTGCTTCAGTATCAAAATGAGACATTATTTTTGTATGTCGATAACAGTTTTCAATCATTTTCGCATTAATTAAATCTCAAGTTAGTTTGACTTTAAATAGAGCAGATTTCAGATCAACTGGCTTCATTTCATTGTTATCTTCGATCTGTGATAACCATTCAGTTATTAGTAACTTTCGATAATTCTTCTTAAACGTGGCGATTATACCAGCATCGCAAGGTTGTAATTCGGCTGTCATGTTTGGTGGGAATTAAATTATCGTAATATTACTCAGCTCTAAGCTGGTGTGCGACGAATGATTGTCAAGTAAAAGCACGACATTTCGGTCGGATAATTTCATTTTTCTATTTAATGCCTCAACCCAGTCGTTAAAGATGACCATTGTCATCCACGCCTTTTTGTTTGAATAATAATGACAGAGTCGTTTTGGATCGAAATTTTTGAAACATCGAGGAGACTTTGATTTAGCAACGACAATCGGCTTAAGACATTCGGATCCAGTCGCGTTACAACAGAGTCCAATTGTTATTCTGTCTTTAGACCGTTTGGTACCAGAAAGATTTTTCGATGCTAACGTTCGATCAGGGGGCATTCTATAAAACAATCCTGTTTCATCCATGTTGAAGATGTCCTCAGCCGAATATGCAGCAAGCAAGATTCTCAGATTAGCTCGAGCTTCTTCGGCTAACTCTTTATTAATGCTGGCCGCTTCTCCATGCTTTACGATTTGCTTTATTCCTCGCCGCTTCTTCAGCTTTTGCAACCATCCAACGGAAAATTTAAAATCTGAACTAACACCAAGCCTTTCTCCGAATTCTTTAGCCTTGGAACGAAGTGTATCATCGGAAATTCCCGAAATTCCATGATTGATTGTTACTTCATTCAACCATAAAACAAGCGCATCTTCCACCTGAGGATACTGTACTGGCTTATGTCTTTTAACGTTTTTGCTCTCTATTGAAACCTGAAGCCATCTTTCCTTCTGTCGAAGAATGTCGCCAACCGTTGATCGACCAATTTTTAATCCATGTTTATGTTCAACGATATTTATTAAATCTTGTGTAGAATATTCAGGCTGTCTTTGTTTTTCAGCACAAATATCTTTCTTGATTTCGTCAGTGATTTCAGTTCGATTTCGTTTGGACATTATTAAGAATACGATTATATACACAACTCAGAAAAACAAACGAAATTCAACTATGTATGTATGTACAAAATTGTCTGAAAATGCCTTATCTTATCAACGATAAACTAGTGTTACGTGCAAATTGAGAAATTGAACAGCAGAGTTCAATTTGACCGGACTAATTTCAATTGCGCCGGATTAAAGAATATTTTCGCTGTGTATTTTTGTCATTTGTTTTCGCTCAAAACTGACCGGAAGGCGGATGAAGAAAACCGGTTTACAGAGTGCAATTTGCATGTTGTGTTTCGTCCTAGCACTAAAGGTGTGCGGATGAAGAGAGAACCGGACTACAGAGTACCGGATTAGAGTGCGGACTGTAGCACATAAAATCACTTCAAAATAAACTAAATGGGCGCTTTAGTGTTTCTAATTGTAACAGACCTCTGCAAATACAAATTATAACGCTTTATTGGAAAAATTTCAACGCTATATGATTTTAAACTAGATATTGGGGCAATCTAATTACACATTGCAACTATTATTGGGTGCGTAGGAAAAAAACTGTGATACTGGTCAATCTTCAAAAGCACCTATTCGCGAAAGCTAATGAATATCAATAATGTTTATACATGTGTTATTTTGCGTTTTTAATAAAGTCCGGTATCGCTAAACTTTGACATTTCGTAACTTTCATCGCCACGCCTTCGGGCAGATTTCTTTGAATGTATTCTAAAAATGTATCCGCAGTAGATCCAGTCACGTTATTCACTTGAACGTTTCGCCAATAGGTTCGCGTTTCGTATTGAGTTCGCTTCTTTTTATGAACGTGAGCCGAGCGTAACAACGTACGACGCCATTTTATATTGTCGATATTCTTTCCGCCGATTAATGTCGGCTTAAATATCGATGAAACGCTAATGCCTAAATATTCCGTCGTTGCCAGAAGAAATTTCTGATAACTCGTCAAAACGGCGTCGTCGTGTGAACGAGTTTCGATTTCCAAATTTTTATACAAAATATCCTCTTCGGGCTCGTCGGCAGTTCGTAAATCCGGTAAATCCCACTTGTATGGATCGCGATTCTTATCCGTCGTTATTTCCAATCTCGTATCGTACGGAGTTTTGTTTTTAAAGTTCAACCGAAGGCCTCGACTTGTTATCGTCGGCGTCGACAAAACGAGCCGATGCGTCGAAAAAATTGCTCGCCGAAGCATTTTCTATTGAAAATGGGAAGATCGTAAAGCAAATATTTAATTTGCGCTATGAAAAAAACGTTTCATGCACATTTTGCGTTCAAGCAAGTTTTCATTCGCTATTAATGAAAACGAACGGGGAACATTTTTCAATGAACATATTTTATGATATGTCACTGTTACTAGATTCAAAAAAAGCAAACATGTGTTTCATTTTTGATCAAAACAAAAACCGAACAAAGCATTTTCCCCTAACTAATTTTATTTAACTGAATAAAAATTATTTGTTTCCACTAAAAACTCTTTTTTAAACTTTTCCCCTCATATTCGGCGGTATATACGCTCCCTGCTTCGGCACGTGCGGCACGGAACTGGGTTCGACTGGTAATTCTTTTTGAGGCGGAGGATTAGAGTCGGATTTCGTAGGCGGTTCGTATTCTTTAGGCTGAGTATAATCTGCCCTTCTACTGGGTGGGACGTACGATCCAGGCTTTTGTGCGTGAGAAACTGTTTCGGATTCTTTATGAGGCGGAATAGAGTCGGAGGTCGTCGTCGGCAGCTCTTTGCTGTAACGTTCTTGACGTCTCCACGGATTTGGATTTGTGTCCGTGGTCGGCGTTGCTTCTTTGTCTTGTCGATCTTGATTGAGTTTTTGTTGGTTTTCGTTATATTCTTTCGACCGTTGGGCTCTGAAAACGCAAAGTAACTGTCAAAAGAAAACGAAATAAACTAAAAACAATTTCATCTCCAAATTCACTGGTCTTTCATTTATCTTTTCAAGTATCACGTAGTTATCGCACACAGTAGAAAACCCCCGTCTTAAAGTTGCATGTAACTTACGTTTTCTTCTTCTTTTCGATTTCTACTTTCGACAATTCATCGGCTGCCGCTAAAGAGGGAAATTCTTCGACGTTCTGTAAATCGGGTTGTCGATCGCCTCGACTTTGAAGCATATGTCGAGCGCCGGGCGCGACGTATTTTTTAGGTGCTTCCCGTTCTTTCGGAACCTCTATCACTTCTTCATCGTCGGGGGTAGGTTTATCTTCGCTAACTTCAAAAATGCTTCTTTCATTCAGATACGATCAACGAACGTATACGAAACAAGCAAGTAACCGTACCAGTAGATCCATCGGCGGCAACGTTCCACGTTTTAGGCTTTTCGTGAGTTTCGTCGTCGACCGCATCTTCGTCTTGGGCGTTAATTTCTTCTATGTCTAGTTCCTGCAGCTTGCTCGTTAATTCAACGTCTTGCGGTTCGTGAGCCTCCAACCATTCGGAGTCTTCCTGGAAAGAAATAACAACAATAAATAATCGAAACAAACAAACAAACGTCAAAAGTAGCGACAAAATGAATCATTGATTTTGTTTTACATTTTCGGCGTGTTGCGTATCGGATTGAGCCCTTTCGCGTCTTTCGTCCTCTTCGCGATCGCGATCTATTAGTTCCTGTTGTCGAACGGCTTTCTCCAATCGTTTCGCTAAATCGTCCGTATCTTGAGCAACTTTGCCCTTTTTTTTCGTCGCTTTCTTCTTCGCGAAAAAACTGTCTAAATCATCCGCCATTGTACGTTGATATATTCGAAATCAATCTGAAATTTCGAAAAAATCGAAATAACACATTCAAAACCAGTTTTTAGTATAAATCCAGATAAAAGGTGTTTCAAAAACTAGCAAAGTTTTGTAAAATAAAACACAAAAACATGACATTTTAACACAAAAATGAGACACGCGAAAAGACGTGAAAATTTCAAAAATTACCTTCGACTAAAATTTAAATTACTACAAAAATTACAAATGGAAAACACCGGAAATTTGGAAAAACGGCGAAACGTTAGTAGATTATTTTCGCTTTTCGGATTCATGCATTATTTTGCTCGAAATACATTTCGACAACTTTCGGCGCATGCGATAAAGCCGGAGGCCGTTCGCCACGACGACGAATTGCATTTACCGAGAACAAAATACAACCTACCGACACCATTTGCCTGTTCCACTGACGAAAAAAGTCGACAGCGCAAAAATCAAACTAAGCACGTAAATGCTGCTCGTAAAAAACTACACTTTTTATGAGAGTACTTTGCGGTTTCACTACATTTTTTAATGTACTACATACAAAGCAATGCAGTTTTCGCTTAAAAGTAACACTATAGATAGCTTTTAGGAACTTGCCAAATTATGAACAGACTAATGAAATTCTAATATACACGAAAATAGAACAACTTTTTTCATTATTAAAGCAGTTTAATTGCATGTTTTATCAAGTATCCCCTTCGTATTCACTTCTAATTACTCACCAATCTATAGTTTTTATTATGAAATTCAACAACGCAACTGTTAAAGTGATATTGCTGTTTTCTGAAACACGATCCGTGTTTTCCGAAAACTACTCTGATATGTCGTTGCTACCAAAAACGAACTTATAGGACAACGAAGATTTGATTTAGGAAATATATCGCATGATTGTTTATCTGAAAATGTTTCCAGGAAAGTGGTCTATATTTATACTACATATATTTGTTCGATTTTTGGACGTTTTTTCGTTCACAATAGACTGTCATCCGGATAATAATGCCAGTGAAACTGTTTGCGAGTCACGAGGATGCGTTTGGTCTCCGCAATCGGTGCCTCGGATGCCTTGGTGTCATTTTGAAACAAAAGATCCGAAAAAATTCGCTGGTTACGATGTTAAAACTATTAACAAACAAAAACACGGTTACGACTCCATTTTGGGAACGCTGTTGAGACGACCAACGCCGACACTATTTGGAAATGATATCCAACAGTTATTTTTCCATATTCAACCAATCACCGATAAAATTCTTCGAGTATTCATTTCCGACGTCGACCAACTAATACAGAGGGTTCCGCATGAGCAAGTCAATCATTTTTTAGCAACTCATCGTGAAAAGTCGGAAGTTAAACCGACCTACAGTGTTCATGTTGCCGAAGCGCCTTTCGGCTTTTCTGTAAGTAGAAAAGCGACTGGCAAGCCTGTTGTAGATACAAGAAACGTGCCAGGATTAACTTTCTCCGAGCAGTTTCTTCAAATTTCAGTTAAAATCCCTAAAGATGGCGATTTGTTCGGTATCGGCGAAAATAGTCACGAACAACTGAAACACGACTTTCAATGGAGGAAATGGGGCATTTTCACAAAAGACACCAGACCAGGATATTCAACGGTTAATTTGTATGGTATGCATCCGTTTTACTTGTGTATGGAAGACGATCATGGAACTAGTCACGGCGTTTTTCTTCTGAATTCGCACGCCATGGAAGTAGTTCTGCAGCCGGATCCGAAAATAATTTCCTTCAAACCGATAGGCGGAGTGATTGAAATGTTCATATTTATGGGTCCATCGCCGGATTCTGTCATCGAACAGTACACGAGCGTCGTCGGCCGACCGTTGATGCCGCCTTATTGGGCGATGGGTTTCAATTTGTGTCGATGGGGTTACAAAAATTTAACTTATCTGCGTCAAGTTTTTGATCGTAATCGTGCGGCGGGAATTCCGCAAGATGTTCAATTTATCGACTTAGATTACATGGAAAATCGCATGGATTTCACTTTGGACGAGATTAACTTTCGAAATCTAACATCGTTCGTGCTCGAGCTACACATGAAATACAATATGAAATTAGTGGTTATCGTCGATCCAGCTATATCAAATAAACCGAATATAAGTTACGAACCGTTGGAATTAGGATTAAAAATGGACGTATTTGTTAAAGATAGTCGAAACGGTCGACCGTTGGAAGGAATTGTTTGGCCTGGAACATCGTATTGGGTGGATTTCACTCATCCGTCATCACTGGCATATTGGTCGTATTGCCATTTGAAGTTTCACGAGAAAATCGACTACGATGGTATTTGGATTGACATGAACGAGCCATCGAACTTCGGCAATGGTTCAACTACTGGATGCTCGTTGAGTAAATACAATTATCCACCCTTTAACCCGTTGATCTACTCGAATTTTACCGACATGACACTGTGCCTGGACGCCGAACAATACATGGGCAGGCAGTATTCTTTGCACAGTTTGTACGCATATACGGAAGCGAAAGCAACATATAGTGCTTTACAAACTGTATTACCGGGCAAAAGGCCTTTCGTACTAAGTCGATCGACATTCGCCGGATCTGGCCATTACACCAATCACTGGATGGGCGACAACGAGAGCAAATGGCCTCAGCTTAGATTATCCATTATAAATCTTTTGGAATATCAAATGTTCGGCTTTCCTTTGATGGGCGCCGATATATGCGGTTTTGGATTCGAAGCCACCGAGGAATTGTGCCTTCGGTGGATGCAATTGGGTTCGTTTTATCCGTACATGAGAAATCACAACGATATCTCGAGTAAAGTCGATCAAGATCCAGCAGCTTGGGCAAGAAATACAACCGAAGCAATGCGAAAAACGCTTTTAGTTCGATACAAGTTTTTGCCATTTTTATACACCTTAATGAACGCGGCTCACGTCAACGGTACGCCCGTAGCTAGACCGTTATTTTTCGAGTTTCTAAACGACGAGAAGGCGAAATTGGTAAACGATCAATTTTTGTGGGGTTCTGGCTTGATGATCGTACCGATTCTAGATCCTTTTACTACAGCGCGATTTTCATATTTCCCTAAAGGCAGGTGGTACAATCTGAGCAGTGAAATGGAATTACCCGCTTCGAATACTTCGAGAAATATTAGTATTTTCATTGCAAAAGACGAAATTGGCTTGTTCGTTCGAGGTGGTGCAATATTACCCTTACAAGAACCCGGGATGACCACTTTCGAGTCTCGTCGAAAGGATTTCGGACTTTTAGTTGGTTTAGACGAACACGAAAGAGCTTGCGGTTGTTTGTATTTGGACGATGGTGAAACCGATTCAGTTATATCTTTGGGAACTTATTCTTTCCTTCAATTCTACGCATATAACAACCAGGATAAACATCAAGGTGGGATTAATATCGTTTCACTAAAAAACGGATTTATAGTTCAACCTTTGTTATCTGATCTCCGCATTTACGGATTTAAAGGAAATCCTAAAAATGTAAAAATTGATGCTATACCTGTATTAAGTTCGCAAATTCGATTTATTCCCGAAAAGCAACTGTTCGTTATCCAAAATGTAACCTTGGATTTAAATCGTGATCATCAAATTACTTGGAAATTATTTTCGTGATCACATTGTTATCATACTTTAATAGTCAGTTGTTTAAAAATTTGCTGCAATGTTGGTATTACAATGAATTGTCTAAACCTCTAAAAAAACTTCGTTTACTAATGTTCAAAATTTATTACAATTAAAAAAGGAAACCCACAAAATAGCAAAATTAAAATGAACAAAACTGAGTTGGAATCAACAAATTAAAGACGCGTTATTTAAAAAATAAAAAGAATAAGAGAAATTGATAGCAGACTAAGTGTTGATTGCAAATGATTTACGCTACCTGTAATCGAAATAACAAAAATGATCAACGTGAAACATTGAAAAGGATGTTTTGCTTGTTACCAGTATCTTTAATTAAAACCATATGGCCTGTATTATCAAACGTTTTGTTTCCTTTGGAAAGGCTCAAATCGAACGAACCGGCTGGCCCGATGCCAACTAAAGTTGGATCATCTATGAGAAGAGTAAAATGTTCATCGGGACAAAGTGATTCGAATTTTATCTCGTACTTGGTAAACAAAGTTGATACCATAGCACCATTCCAACAGGGCATGCGCAATGGGTGCCGTTGCAAATAGAACCCTCAATACACCTTTCACCATGCAAACATGTGGCTCCTGGATAACTTACATCACCTAAAACAAATTGACAAACACATGATTGAAGATTCTTGATTTCATGAATGTTTCAAATGAAAAACACCTTTAGTTATTTGGTTGTCGCCCGACGAAACAATTCTCAATGTTTCCGTGGCGTTTTCTGGTTTTAAAACTTTAATTATCGACCTCGGATTGTTCCATCCGATGAATTCTTTGTTTTCTTCATTTTTCTGTTCTAACCATTCGTGAAGAGGTTTAAAATATTCCAAAAGTGGACCGGCGTTCAAGGTTCTGGTTCCTGTAACGTGTTCTAAAACTTCTGGCCACGGTTTCGACGAACCCAATTCCATCAAAGATCTGAACTTGTTTAGTCTTTATATTTGTAACACGAAGTATAAATTAGCGTCCAATTTATACTTAAGTTTCCGTCCAGCTTCCTTGGAATCATGAATACTGCATTTGACCAACGGCCCTGTATGACCAGCCGTTTGGCACAAAGACTGCAATAATTGAAACTGTAATATGTAACCAATAAAATGTCTGGAAGGGCAAAAATTGTTAAATAACGAATAAGTGAAAAACGGTTCTATTTTTACTGCATCAAAGGCAAATTTTGTACGAGTTGAATGTTTGAACCGGCATCAAAATCTGTTTCAGTTCTTTCTGCGGGTGGTGAAATGCCTTGGTTTCGAAGTCTGCAATATACGGTTTCATCATTTTTAAAAGTTTGCAATGTTAGTTTCATCTAGAATTCGTACCGCAAATCCCACCATGCGTGTTCCATATTTGTGTTATTGTATTCGCCACTGGCTACTCTCCAACGCCACTTTTCGGCGACGAAGGCGAAAGACATAAAAACGAACCGGTCCAAAGCAATTCGATACAAATAATTAATGTCAGATTCTGAAACGGAAAGAAAACCTAATTTGTAACGAATACGTCCTAATTTGCAATTTATTGTCGCATGCATTTGAATTTCTGATACATTCTGCCGTGCATGGTAGACCTTTAGTCTTAATTTAATTCCTATTTTGACCTAAAAACATTCTGAAAAGTGTCATAAAAGGTTTCATAACTCTGTTGTACCAGAAGAGTCTTCAAACCGTCCGAGACCGATGTCGTTTAGATATTTATTTGTTCTCGCTGACAACGCTGACAGCGCCGCAACTGAATCCAAGAAAGCAGGATTCGCGCCGTCTCTGAACGGTATCGGTTGATTTTTGTAACTCTCAAAATAATGTATGTGACCGATTTCGTGATGTGCGCGGATAAAATCCTCGGCTGAAACTTGCGCGCACATTTTAACCCTACACAAAAAAGGAGAGAATCGTTCAAGGTTAAAGTACTTTTGGGTATTCTTTTTTAATGGTTCAAGGTCAATAACTGTAACGTGAATTTGACCGTTACGTTAAATTGCCGTTCTACCTGAAGTCATTGCCGTTTCGAAAGTCAACCGCCGCCGGTACGCATAGAGCATCCCTATCTTTCGGTCGTACGAACATAGAATTTTTCCAAAAGTTTTCCTCCAGCGGTTCGAATCCCAAAGATTCGTAAAACGCATCTGCTTGACGAAATATCTGTTCCACTGTGTAGTTCTAAAAAAGGAATAAGTTGGAATGAGATTTGCGACTGTTCCAAATTAAGATCGTTCCGTTCCACGTCCTCGGTCGGACAGTGTTGAGCGAAATAACGATCAGTGAAACGTAAAATTACAGATTTAAAATGCCTAACTTTTTCAAAAGAGTTTTTGACCGACGTTTGAAGTTTTATTGGTAAGATCAATCATTCACTATTCAGATTTCACCCCTACTATTGAGGCAAAAAGTTAATTTACCAAAGAACGTAGGGTGTGCGTGGGATCCGTGTTGAATTTGTTCGGAAAAGGCGTCGAAGCGTCGTATAAATTGATCCAACTCGTTGCCCACATGTTTCCTCAAGATGGCCACAAGTCAGGTAATCAACGTGCAAAAGAAAACAACGCTGTTTGCAGATTATCTAGCAAAGTACCTAGCAAATGGGCTGGTATTGTGGAATCTTTTTGGACGTGATCCGGATACATTTTCATTAACTTTCGCCTCACGTACGAATGCAATTGAAGGAAAAACGGTTTCACTTGCGCGTATAAATCGTCCATGACTTGTTCTAAATCCGGAGTCTCGTAAACGCTCTTCCACATGTCAGCAGCATCGGCAAAACCTGAGAGCAAGAAAACTGTCATCGAGTTCTCCAAAAATGCACGAAACAAATTTCAGCACCATTTAACAAAGCTCCGTCGTTAGTTAATTGCATTAGTTGCAAGTATTTCGGTCTGATTTGCGGACCAACAGAATTCCTCCAAGCTAGCCAAACGTAATACAATCTACTGTAATCGGTCGACGTAGCCATCACATTTGTTAAATCTGGATAAAAACAGTCGTGAAAAATAAATCAGGTATCGGCAAGCTCCAGTATACCTGGTTCTAATTGCAAAGTGCACGGAGGTGGTCGTCCTTCTTCGCACACTGCTCCGTTCGCATAAATTTGATTTAATTCCGTTTGAATGTTGCTGAGCTTCAAATTAGAGCAAATTTCAGTTAAATAAGGAACCAAAACAAAAATTGAACTTGTCAACCTAACTTTTCGAAATTTATCTTCCGGCAAAGCATTCAAGCCCTCCATAGATAATTTCGTTATCACTCGCCGAACAGTAACATTTGAAAATCGTTTCGGTTCGAATTGTTGAGCTTTGAGCGAAGTAAGTTTTAAAAATTGAGACAAAAGTACATCCGAATAAACCTAGAAATTAGATATTTCATTACATCCTTTAAACACATATCGTCGAGTTCTTCTTCATTTACCAACTTCTTTCTATTATATTCGGTCAAATTTGTGAAATAATTCCAACCAGCCTCTACGGAAGCAGAATAAACTTTTTCGGCTTCGTTCTCGTAATCGTCCAAGAAACTTTTCGCTTCCGTTTCATCCAAAATGCTGCCATGAGGTTTCAAATCGTGCCACGACCAATAGCTACTAGAATTAGCAATGGACAACGGCCCGAGGTCTTCTTTCTGATGGACGACACCCGCCATCGTCGGCGGATTTAGCGGATTGTTTTTATTCGCATTATCCTTGGATAAAATACTGTTTATTAGTTTATTAATGGCTTCTTGAGATTGAGCCGGCGGCGGTGGACGTTGAGTTTGGTCTAACCAAGCAGGTCGCACTGTCTCTCCATGAGTTAAACTTATATCCTGTCCACGGGCGCATGAATATAATATTGAAACAAATAATGCGACGAGATAAGATAAATTATTGTTCATGTTTAATGTCAACAAGTAGCTAGACGGTGTTCATAAGAGGAACAAATATTATTTTAATGAAAGGATTTTGTCGTTCAATCAACAGTTTCCATTTTCGCTCGCATTACGAAACTTCTGAACCAACATATTGGTCGTTTTAAATGTTTAATGAAATCGTTGACGATGCGTAAAGTGGGTCAGACAAAGAATCCGAGTACCTCGAACCATGCAAAATTGGCACACGAACGGGTTCAACCTACAGGCGTTGCTAGCGACAATAGACCATGCGACAGTGTGTGGTCATGCTGTTCATAAAACTATCTCGTGGGTTCAGTTTTGGACCTATGTCAACTTGGTGAATGGCTGGTTTGAGTTTCGCGTCGGCGATCAGTGGATCATGTCGTCGTTCGTGCCCTCCGTCGGCCTGAATCCATTTTTGAGTATAGTGTTGACTTTTTTTATCGAAAATATTCTCTCAATGAACCGCGAAAATGTTCTCTATTAAGTGTTGATGAAAACTTTTTTACGCTGTATCGTAATGCGCTACCAACATCGCGGATGGTTCAGGTTTTGTGTCCGATGGTACTCTTTCGTGGCGTATACTTGAAAGGAAAATCAAAAGTTTTTGCCAATTTTAATTGATGCGACCACATTTCAGACGACACCGTCGTTGACATTTTTGCGATGCATGCGACCTTTAAAAACGTTCAAATCGGGCGTTATTGTTTTCAAAATCTACCACGTACAGGTAACGTCGGTACTAAAAAGAGGAAAATTCTGTGTCGCCGCGGCACAGATGCAGTTTTCCCAGATTTCAGAGAGTGTCGAAGTTCACGAATCGAGTTTCCGCGTGACAATACAAAAGTTTTGTCTGTGTACTATGTAAAGAAGAAACTGATAGAAAAAATGATTGATTATAAAACTGTAATTTATGTTCAAATGATCACGGTTGTCCGCCGGCGGCAAAAATCACTCCTGTCGAATCGTTTCTTTCATTGACTTTTTTCAGATCTATATAGATGAAAAACTATAACCAATAAGTTTTAGAAAGTCATAATTGACAAACAATTGAAAAGCTAAATACACAAACATACAAACTGGGTGCAGATATAATTGAATAATAATAATAATAATAGTAATTTACTCGACTTCAATAAATGAAGGTGTAGAAACAAAAATTATACGATATTAATAACAAATCGTGTCACACTGTCTATTCTTTCGTCAAAATACACTTTATCCTTCTGAACATCGTAATTCGCCACGGGGAAGCCTAATAGAGGGTTGTACCATCGCCAAACATCCAAACGCTTCTAGGGCTTCTCCAAAACGTTTAATCGACGAAATTAACGAATTCACTTCTCCGTATCTTCGCACGTTCGCAAAATCGTTGATCAATCTGTTGTCGTCCATCGTCAAAATATACGAAAGTCGTTTTCTTTGTACAAATTTTGTAGCAAAGCAATGGGCAATAAAAAAACTATATCGCCATTCCATATAGGGCGTAATAAACGGTGTTCGAAATAACAAAATCGCAGATATTTTATTAATTTAGCGGAGCAAAATTACCAACCGACCGACCTGCGCCGAAACGCAGTTTACACTCGATATAATTGAATAAAGAGCAAAAATCACGTCAAAACACAAAACTTCACGTTGTGTTTCAAACAACGTTCTAAACTATAACGATCCGTTTAAGAAACAGAGAGTTCTATATTACACGATGGTTATGACGTCAGAAGGGTTTTTGTCAGTTTTTATCAGTATATCCGGTTAAATCAATTCGATTGGATATTATACAAAATTATAGCAAGAATTAATTTTCGTTGTGACATTTTTACACTGCATTAGACGGTCTATTGTTCGTAAATTCCCATAATTCGCTTGTTTTCTTGATCGAAAGGTGATTTTAAGAAAACTTTCGCTGGAAATCGTTCACCGAGGCTTTCGATTTCGTAATCCCCACTTCTAAAAAAACACGTTTTCTTTTGATTCGCTTTATAGCATTGCGCAACTAAACCCGGCAAGTGTTAAATGATACATAAAACCTCAAACAATCATAAAAATTATTTAGTTTTTACGACTAAAAACTAAAGTAACAAAATGAGCTCGTAAATAAGTGAAAATTGCATTGGTCGTATCAGCATAAGTTCTTTTACCGAACAATACATATACTTACAGAATCCACTTTGTTTTCAATGGCTGATTGTCAGGCTGCGATACATAAGCATAGGCAATCGGACAATTTAGAATGTATGCAAATTCGGCTCGTCTAACAACGCCGACTGGTATTTTATTTCTGAACACGGTTTCCAACCCGTACAATGCGCGATTCCTCAAAAATTCCCCTTTCAAGTTGACAAATTGAGAAAAATGATCGATCTTACTTTTCCAAAGTTAAACAAACAATCCTCTTTGATATGCCCTTGTTTTGTTGTTTCTCCAAAGCTTGACGGCCCACGAAATCTACATCAGTTTTCAACTTGCATGTGTAACCCATAGCCGCCTCTAACGGAGTGTCCGTGAACCTCAAATCGCTATCCCAGAAGCGATAACCTTTCTCTGCCGCTAACGATTCCAGCGCTCTAAAATCATTTTTTCGACTTGAAACTAAATGCGCACCTTACAATTCTGTGAACACGTGGAACTGAAAACTGACCTGTATCCGACGTTTCGTAACCCAAACTGTTTCCCAGTCAAATGTAAAGCGTCGTAAATTGGCATGCATGATGAATGAGGAATGTGCAATTCATACCCGAGTTCGCCAACGAAAGAAACCCTCAAAATTCGGCACGGATATCCGGCGACGTTGATCACTTTATTGTGAGAGAATTTTAATCCGTCCTCGCTTAAATCTTGTTCGGTAAGCATTTGTAACAATTTTCTACTATTCGGACCTTGAACGCTTAAAATTCCCATTTCTTCAGTTCGATTTTCGAAACGTACGTCGAATTTTTTGTCTTGCAAAACGTTGTTGATGTGAGTCCACGTATGATACTGACTTCCGCCACCTGCAGCGATATAGAAGCCACGTTCGGATGAAAATTTCGGATCGCACGGTTCGTTTCCTGAACCGTGCTCAATGACGGATACAGTGAGATCGGTTTCAACGCCACCGTTTTTGTTCAACATACACGTGTACGTTGTAGTTCCGATTTTTTTCCTCATGTCGTTGGAAAATATCCAATCGACAGCTTTTTGCGAATCAGCGCCTGCAATTTTTGAAAACAAAATTTAGCAATTTGTTTTTTGGTACAATATTTTTCTCGTAGTACCTGTCAAATAGTATTTGCCAAAGTAAGACATATCGAAAACCCCGACGCTATTCCTGACCAAATGGCAATCTTCGCCGATTAAATCGTGAATTGCTGGATATCCCCAAGTATAATCGACGCCGATTCTTTCTTCGTAAACGTAATTTGCGTGTTTCGCATTTCCGTGAGCGCCGTAATGGTCGTACGGCAAAACGGGGGACGTTCGGCCGTCTCTAACGAACCAACCGGCTCTTTCCCAGCCGTGTCTTTCTTGAAACACGCAACCATCTTTTAGGAGCGCTTCGTAAAACGGACTTTTAATCTGATCCCGGCCGGATAGCGGTTCGTCTCTGGGCCAGTGAATCCGGTACATCGTGGCGATAGCTTCGTGGGTTTTTTCCTGAAAGGAACAGAAAAATAGCGGTGAACTCCTCACGGCATAGAATTGAAAGCAAACTAACATTGAAATTTAAAAAAATAACAACAATCTACTTTTAGCCAGTGATATTTTTTTGCGACGGATGGATTAAACCGACGAATATCGTAGCCGTATAAATGAACATCGGGTCGTCCGTTTATGACCCACAAAGCGGTCTGTTTCCCGAGCGGTCCGCCGAGCATCATGCCCAGTTCCATTCCGCACGCCATGAATAAACCGCGAACGTTTGGCGTTTCGCCCATCAACGGGCGATGGTCGGGTGTGAACGACATCGGACCGCAAATGTTTGATTTTATGCCGATTTTTTCCAAAATCGGCACTCGATTGCATGCGCCTTTTATATGAACGCTAAATCGGTCCCAATCCAAATTAAACAAGCCAAAAACGAAATCATCTTTCACATCTTCCCAATAAACTGAATTCAATTCGTAGCCACCAAAAGCGAGCGCATCTCCTGATGAAATTAAAACCGAAGTATAAAAAAAAGAAAGATTTTTTTTTATTCCATTTTCTTACCCGTAAGTCGCAAATAGATGGCAGAATCGTGATCGCGAACGTTCGGCATGTTTCGAATTCCTTCGATTTTTTCCGTAATTGCGTAAGCGTGATGCATGCACAACGTCGGAGCAATCACGCCGAGATCTTTGACCAATTTTGGCGCCCATGCGCCGGCGCAATTGACCACCGATTTTGTTTTAATGATGCCATTCGGCGTTTCGACTCCGTACACCCTTTTCGTACCGTAATCGTCCGTATCGGTTAAAATTTTTGTCACAGGACAATGTTCTACGACACTGGCTCCAAATTTTTTCGCCGCTTTCGTCAGGGCGCCGCAAAAACTCGACGGATCTATTAAACCGTCGCTGGGACTGTACAAACTACCGTACACGTCGTCGACGTTCATCAACGGGTACAGTTTTTTTGTTTCTTCCGGCCCGAGCACGTGCGTTTCGATTCCGTAAGCCTTTCCTAAAGTCATCATTCTTTTGTATTCATCCAAACGTTCCTTGGTCGATGCAATGAATAAACCACCGTTGTTGATCCAACCTGGGTCCATATCTTAAAAGAAAACCCAATGATAAAAGTTTCGTCAAGTTTTCTAATATGAACCTCGGTATTCAGGCATAAAAACAAATCACATTATAACAGTAGAACATTTTAAATTTTCACCTGAATCCGCTGGGAGAATTTCTGTTAACAATTGTCGCGTGTAACCAGTCATTTCCACTTCAATGTCGCTCGGCCTAAGTCTCCAATACAGTCCTAAAACGCGAACTATATAAGCAAAAAATTAATTTCCAAATTGGAAAAAGTGATAAGGTTGCTTATTTTAACCGATACTGCCGAATTTGTTTCATTTGTAATAACTTTTTCGAATGAAAGAAAAAATGGACAGTTATCTCACCAGCCGTGTGCCATGTTGTGCCCGACGTTAAAAGATCCCTTTCGAGCAAAACAGAATTTGTAACGCCTAATTTTGCCAAATGGTACAAAGTGCTGCAACCGATGCTACCGCCCCCGATGACCACAACGTCGGCGGTCGCCGGCAATAATACCTTTCCAAGATCGGAATAATATCTAAAATTGTTCCAAAAATAGATAAATTTCGTTACTTATGAAATTTCGAACAAACCTTGTCCATGGTATGTGTTTCTTCGAAACAAATCGAAACATATTTTCAGCCACTGACAAAAATCATATTGTGAGCTGATTGTTCACAAAACATTTTATGAACGCTCTATCTTATCTTTATGGGTATATATTTGTTTTGTTTATATATATTTTATTTGTTTAGCTTCGACGACAAAAACGAAAATATAGACAGTTGATATTAGAGATGTCTCAAAATACTCCCTGTTAACATTTGTGATGAGAACTAAATTGGTAGCTAATGAGAACCGACTGACATTACAAAACGAATCCATTCGCTTTATTACTGACAATCCTGCAACGAACAATGGATGAATTCAATTGGATCATATCGATTCATAATTTACTCCTGAAATTAGGTTTATCTTTCTCATAACCGTTTGTAACCAATTTTATTTCATTTTTCAACATTTTGTTTATTCTCGAAAGACCAAAACGAGCCCGCTATTGTTACCACTGGCATAAAAGACCTTTCCTGGTTTGAATCTCCTGCAGCTCAATTTGGACCCATGTCGCCGGAAGTGGCGCGCCTGGAACTTCCAAACCATCAACATTCCATGACTACAATTACAAATAATCACTGATAATACAAACGACTACAATTACAAATAATCGCCGGAAAAGAAACGAAACCAAGAAAGGTGACTAAAACGATGCAAGAAAGCAATTCTTGTGTCATTACTGCTTTAAAATTTTGTATTCTGTGCGATTTTAAATGTAATTTTTGTCCACCGTAAATGCAATATGTACTTATTATTCATTTATCACAAGAAAAATAGAATAATGTTTTTCTTATCATCAAATATATTAAAAAAATCAGGAATCAGGAAAATCTTGAAATCAGGAAAAAAGCAGAAAAAACAACTGGCTGCGGGCTATAACTTTCCTCATCGGATCATCGTCGCCAATACACGAAGTGCTCGTGTCAACTGTAACGGTAAGGAACAACTTGCCAAAAATGTGCAGTGTCGCAATTGTTACAGGTAAATGTTTGACGCGTAGCTATTCAAGTAAAACATTTAGAAGCCATCGAAGCATGTGAGCATGATCTGCTCCTATAAACAACGACTTTTCTGTTTGGTGCGCGAAATTAATTGTCGTTTAATTTGGAAACAATCTACAAAATAAACTATTTCGCTACATAAATAAATACCAAATCTCGGCAAAAAGTATGAAATAAAATTCATCTAGATTCGCATGTCAACCGGGGAAAATATACAACGCTATTTTACAAAAATAACATATCCAAAACAAAAATCTTGTTAAAGTAAGTTCATAGCACTGTTTTCGTAAATTAAATAAAGAAACCAAAATTCTTTTGGCACATCCACCAGGGCGCCGTTGGCATGGGCAATAAAGGATACGGTCGAGGGAAAATCCAATCCGGCAACGTGGGATAAATGGAAAACGAATTAGACGGAATGGTCGGCAACGGATCGAAATTGTAACCACCTTGAACTGCGTTTTGGCTGAACATCGGATTCCAAACGGTTGCTAACGGCGTCGGCGCGTTGCGACTATTCGTCGGCGATATATCATCGAAGCCGGGCAGTTTTGGTGTCGACAAAACGAGAGAATCGATCGATTTGGACAGAGAGGGTGAAACGAAACGAACTGTTTCGTGATCAGATTTGTCCGTTTTCCGATACTTAGCACGTTTTACTGCAAATGAAAACATCCATGTGAAAACAAACTAAGAACAGAATGTAGCGAGGCTGATCGAAAAAGTGTATAATACCTTCGTCATCCGGTTCCGTTTCGGTACACGGTGAACACTGACGTTTGCCTTGTTCGCGAAAACCTTTAGCGAACGGATTATGGTCGATCTTCAATTGGGTAACTTTCTCGTTTTGGTAGGCCGTAACGGCGATGAATTCGGTTTCGTCGAAAGTTGCACTAGCAACGACTTGAGACATGCTTGCTATGACACTGTGCATTCGTACGATATGAACAATCGCTCTGTACTTATGCATCGAGTTTAAAAGTATCTACAAAAAAAGGCAAATGTAAAGTCAAAGATCTAACACTTATCCTTAATGCATCATGAAACAAGAATCGAAAATCTCACTAATCCGTTCGACGTATTTCCTTTGCTATTCGTCAATTTCACACGATGAAAGGAAATCGGCTGTTTCATCCACAAACGACCAGTGGCGGGCGAATCGGGATGCATGTAGAAACGGTTTCGACCAAATTCGTGCTCTCGACCGACATCCAATCTGCCGTTAACCGACCATCTGCCATTACTGAACTTGTAACGAATATCGTCGATCGGACAAATTTGCAGATACACCGCGTAAGTCATATTCAATTCTAAACCCTTAGCTTGATATCGAAGTGTGGGAAACATCCTTCTGAAATAAGAAATGAACGACTATTTGCTTGGATCGAGCAAACCTACAGTAAGACGTGGTGGTGGCGTACCGTCCGGTTTTTGTGATAATCATTTCGGTCCCGAATTGATGAAACTTACTCCACATCGAAATGTTTTCCAGTTCGATTTGAACGTCGGTAGAAACAGTATCTGAACCAAAAAGAAAACTACAATATAACTGGAAAAAATTCACCTGAAGAAATAAAATTCCGAACCGTACCGGATGTGTTTAGAGACTGGTCGGGAAAAGATAAGGCGGATTGTTGCGACGAAATGGCAACCGACGTTAAATTCGGTGGTGGCAAAGAAAAATTGAAAGTACTCGGATAATGATTCCATTCGGTATTAGGCAACGAGGATTGCATATTTAATTTTGTGCCCGATTTCGAAACGAAGAATCAATAGAAATTCTTGCAATCGGATTAAGTGACGAAAAATAAAGCAACAGAGCGTCAAATGGAACCCAGCAGATCGGACAAAAATAATAAGTTACAAAAAGAAGCAACAAGAGAGTAAAGCGAAGTGGGTTGGCTCGAACGGGGTTAAAACTCGAATCGACCAATCCGACGGCGAGAATCGGTCGTCGAAATGTAAACGTACGCCGACGCGGGGTCTCCTTGGGGGGCCGATCGACGAACGCACTCGCCCAATTGACGACGCGGCGCCTTTGACCGCTGGCGCCGAAATCGGGGCGGGTGGAGCCGATTCGCTGCCGTGTTGACGCGTTTCTCGTTTTTCACCGTTAACCTCGACGTGCAAACAAAAGATCTGTCCGACAAACATTGTTTTCTTATATCGTTTATTGCGCAACACGTACACGGTCAACACGTCGAATCTTGTTTTTTCACCCGTTTTGTATTGGTTCGGCGCTTGTTTTTGTCGTCGATGCGCGCCGTTTAGGAATGACAATTTGTGTTTCGTATTTCGCTTCTTTTCCCTGGGCATGAGAGACTTTTATTGCCAAGCCTCTAGATAAGAAACGCCGGCTGGTCGACGGCGTCGGGCGCCAGTTTGTTACGCAAGCCACCTGTAAAAACGTACGCGGCGTTCGGCCCGTCGATGTTGTGTTTTAGTTTTTGACGGTTCCTGTTTGTCGGATTGGTATCAAAAAGGCCGGTCGAACGACTCGGTTGGGAAATTTTTTCATCTCGTTCCGACAACTGCCATGAAACATAAAAATACTCATCGATAGGTATCGAGCTTGTGGCGGGATCGTCGGGCGACGGAGCCGCGGGTCTGTTGGGCGTCGGCGGTCGGCGCTGTTCAATTAAGACCGTTCGGTGTTAATCGCATTTCAATAGACCGGTGAAAGAAAACTGGCGAAACTTTGGCCCCCTGATGAACGGCGATGGCGCTTTGATGGCGCACGCGCTGATTCGAAAAAGATTCGACGATTTTATTTATGCGTGCAAAAAATTGTCCAATCTGATTTAGTTTTTCAGCCTATGTGAAACGTTTTTTTGTTCCATAGTTAAAACCATTTTCTTGATGTTATGCAAGCGTGCATCTTACTGTAATATTTTTCATTTTTCAAATAGCAGTAAACAGAAAAAGGACAAGCTTTGTTCAGTTCCACGTCCCTTCACTCAATGTTAGTGTCATATTTCGTTTTTATTTTGTTTCCAATTACACATCCAACGATAAGTATATGTACCGATTTTTCTTACATCCAAAGATGTCGCAGTGTAATTACCGTAATCGCTCTTGGAGCCAAGGTCATATTTAGACGTTTCTGTTTCCTCTGTTAGATGACACCAAAAACTGTCGTTTTCTCGTCGCCAATAAGAATTTACAGGAAACATAATAAGACCCGATAATTAATTATATTGTTCAGGCCATCGACGGTGTGATTATTGTTTCCCACCTGCCTGCAAAGTTTCAGCTTTGTACAATTCAGTTGTTACGTAAGATGTAGTTATACATACAGTACATGTATTCAGTTAACTATTATTCTTGTTTTTATTTTCACTATCTTGATGAAAAAAGGCAAAATAGGTAATTTAACTGTTGCAAGTAACAACAATATATTTTTAAAGTTCTCTTTAGTTAAGAGCCACCATATAGAGTCGTAGATGCCAGAGATAATGCAATCAAATTCAGAATCGAGTACTCTGGCTATTTTAATATGTTGAACCAAATATATATTAACTCTGGCTATTGGAATATTTGAACTAAATATACATTAACTTGATCACTATGAAAACTATACGCTTCTTGTTACATGTATAAGGGATGGTCTCTTTAGTTAAGAGCCACCATATAGATCGTAGATGCCAGAGATACTGCAATTAAATTCAGATTCGAGTACTCTGGTTGTTGGAATATATTGAACCAAATATACATTAACCCGATCAATATGAAAACTATACGCTTCCTGTTATTCTTTAGTTAAGAGCCACGATATAGACGTAAATGCAGTGAACTCGCTGTTTTGAAGCGACTTTAATGTTTTTCCACGTTATCCTGTACTTGTCCAAAAAAGAACTTAGTCTGGACAATTATTCTTGTTCTTGTCCGGACAAGAACAAGACAAGACAATATCATTTTGAAAAGGACTAGTCCTTTTGTGTTAGGTGGCGGAATATGACGAGAAATAGCAGGCGTTGTCCTTTTCGTGTGTGATAAGCAGCTTTCATGCAAAAGATGATTGTTGCTCCATTGATTTTTTAGCATAATTATGCATTCTTTCACTTTTTATCATCTTTTATCAAAAAAATCACATAAATCAAAACTAAAAATGAATTCAGACGTCGAATTATTAGAAAACGATAACGACGAATCGTCTTTACCGAAATTGAATCCAGTTCTACGAAGCTAAAGCTGGACGACAAGCGGCTCATCCAGTTTGGGATTATTATCGAGATGCCAAAGGAGGCGTGCAATATCTTTTATGCAAAAAGCCGTACAAAGGAAAATTCACTACAAATGGAGAACGACATTTGAAAAGGCGTCATAAGGACAAGATAAGCTTCATTTTATTCATAAAAAAGGATCTGAGTTAGATTTTTTTATAACTTGGCACAAAAATTGCAATTATCATTTTATAACGTGTTAGGTGGCGGAATATGACGAGAAATAGCAGGCGTACGAATACAGTAACAAAAAGAAAGCCGACGACGAAGCTAATCAACCAAAAATCGGTCAATTTTGTACAAATTCAAAAACGAGAAGTCAGTTATATTCCAAACATCAGCTCAGCTCCGCCAATTGGCTATATTTGTGGCGAGTACGAGTGTACCATTTTCGATCATCGATGCGTCCGAATTTAAGGAATTTTGTCAATGCTTAATTCCGAATTTTGCGCTTCCCGATAAGCGAACGGTTTTAAAAGAAGTCGCCGTAACCGATAAAGAGTTAAAGAACAATATTTTGGAAGAATTAAAAATGGCCGGAAAAATTTCGTTATGCGTCGACGAATGGACCAAAAAGGAATGGCTCTATCCGTCATTGGAATAACCGCCCATTTCTCAACCGAAAAACTCATAAAATGGAACGAATTTTATTGGCCATACGTAAATGTCCTCATCCCCATACGTATAAAGGAATATACGAAATTCGTTTTTGATGAATGGAATATTTCTGAAGAAAAAGTTTGGAGAATTATTACGGATAACGCAAAGAATATCACCAAAGCTTTTCATACGGTTACATTGGACGGAGACGATTATCGAAATTTGTCACCAGTGATGGAAGAATCGATGGTCGATGGTGGAGGGATCGCGAAAGCGACACTTGCGCCATCGGACCCATTTTTGGAGAGGAAGACGAAGAATTCGATGAGGAGGCAATCAATGAATATGTGGACGTCGATAGAGGATTTACGCAAGCAACGTTCGATCGTCAAAAGCATTTGCCTTGCTTTATCCATACTTTGGTCTTGGCATTCAAGAAAACGGTGATTCAAAAACGAGCGAAGTCGTTAATGCCAAAGATGATGCTCGTCGATTGGTGGTTCATTTTTCGAGATCTTCAAAAGCGACAGAAATTCTTAAGGACGTCTATGGAAAAAAAATTATTGATGCCTGCTCGTACGAGATGGAATTATCATTATCATTGCAACGATTGGTCGAATTGAGGCAAGATATTACACGAGTTTGCGAAACTTTATTAATCAACAACGTATCGAATTGGGACGCTTTAGTTCAATTCGTTTCAGTTTTGGCACCATTCTCAAAATGGATCGATTATTTGCAAGGTTTAAAATATACGACGATTACGTATAAATGGATACGCAATCGGATAACGGCAATAACGACGAATTATGCGGCGGATTATTTCCTCATTTGAATAAAAAAATTATGCAAGCTCGACGTAGTGGAGTTACTGCGATTTCTTCAATCGAAGAAGAAATCAATTCATATTTTAAAAGTTGACAAATTTTCCGAAAGTGCAAGATCCATTAAAATTTTGGATCGATAACGAAATGATATTTCTGACATTGGCTAAAGTGGCTTGCGATATTCTTACTATACCAGCTTCTTCGGCGGCAGGGGAAAGCGTTTTCTCGGTGGCCGGACATGCGACTAGTGGACGTCGCCATAGTTTATCTGTGAATTTGGAAAAAGAGGTGATGATAAAAGTGAATAAGAAATTTTTGAACATCCCGCTTAGCTTTATGTATAATGTGACTAATTAATACGAGTACTGTTTGTTATTCGAAGACAGCTGTCCGGACAAGATTAGAAAATGGGCGTTGTCCTAGGATAAGAACAAGACAAGATTGAAAAAAGTCGGACAAGTATAACGTGGATCAGGACTATACAGTTCTTTAATGCTGTAACATAATCTGCATGTCAAACGGAAAGTCATAATTTCAATCACTTATACTTTGCAAACTGCATGTCGGTGTGTTTTATAATAGATGTAAAATTCACTATGCCATCCGTTTTTCGATTCTAAAATTCAAAGTGAGTCCATTTTGTAAGCAGTAGGTGGTTAAAATTGTGCTTATTTGTAGGACATGCAGATCATTGTTACTGTATTAAAGTCGCGCCTGAGTAGCGACTGAATCGTCATTTTAATGTATTTAGTCATTTTAATACAATAGTCATTTAAATATATTTCCAAATTGAACATTTTAATAAATATATGAAACAAATATTAATTAAACATTTAACAAAATTGAGCAATCATAATAAAATATGTTTTCTCGTGATTGTTTTGTGGAAACTGATATGACAGTTTTAGAGTAATGTTTGTATTATTGTAATTAGTTGTCATAGCATTTTTTATTGAGCCTCAATTAGTTTGAATTGCGTTAAGTTTTTAAACACGAATACTTTCTATGAACGTGAAGCTGTGTTTGGAATCCATCATATTTCGAAATATTAACAATAACAGGTATAAAACGTATTTATATTTTGCAATAGATTCGGGCGAACTTGCACATCGTAAAATCAGTTTTTCTTACGGTCTAAAGAGAGTCGCTTACTGTATTTTCTCTCTTCGCAAAAATTGAAAATTTCTGGATATGTTGTGAAATTTGCACGTTGAAAATTTGTCGATTTTACGAGTTTTCCTGCACTATTCGTCAACTAACTATTTTGGCTCGTTTTAATGGATAAAATTTCGTTTTACTATCGATTTTTGGACAATATTTGCTAGATTTTTGGACAGTTATTCGCCCGTTTTTATTTCTGGCGTTTGTCGTTTCGTAGTATGGACCAGATGGTGCTCGGCGGAAACATGATTGGCGGCGGGATTTCGGGTTTAGTCGATCATCATCACGGCGGAGACATGCCTCAAGCCGATATTAACGATCTTTTACAGCAAATTATGAACATAACCGACCAAAGTTTAGACGAAGCTCAAGCGCGGTAAGTTTTTAGCCAATGTAAAACCGTATGAAACTGTTTAAAGCCCATTATCAAATAAATGAATCGGTAAAATAGATAAAATTTTATTTTTTTCACTTGCTTAAATGTCAATGATATGTTTTTATGTTCCAATTTTCTTATCAATAATTAAAATGTTGTTTCTGCTATTTGTACGATTAGAATCAAATTTATATCCGTTTGTGTTCAGGAAACATCAGTTAAATTGTCACCGAATGAAACCAGCGTTGTTTCAAGTTTTGTGCGAAGTGAAAGAAAAAACTGGTAAGAATTGTTTTATTGTCTTTCGATCGACGTCGTCTGCACGTCGAAATTGGTTTCAAATTGCCAATCAACGATTACGCAACACCACCAATGTCGCATATACATGAACCAATCATTCAAAAAATTTTATTCTTGATTTCATCGTCTTAAGTATAATCTCATTTTCGGCAATATAAACAACCGTCGAAAGAGAAATTTATGCACTCTTTGTGAAACATTAATTTTACTAGTTCGATATCGAAACGGGTAATAAAAAAGGAATGATGTGTGTTTAAAACTTCTTACCTTTATCAACCGAAGTTAGTGCACATTTGAGAAACCTTTTTTGCTGTTCATGAAGATAAATTTAAGATTCATCCGTAAAAATTAAACATCACTCAAAAGATTCATCTGTATAAAGTTGTACGTTATGTCGACGTTAACAAGCAAGACGGATTCGTTTTTGTCGTGTTGCACAACTTGATCGGCGTAAATTTGTTAACCTCTCAAGCCATTTTGTCACATGAGCAAAGGTGCACTATCCATATTCTTACCGAGCGAGCTCTTGTGTTTTCTTTTCGCGAAAACGAAATTGATCTGCCATGTATCGTGTCGTGTTTTAGTTTCGGTTGGCTCTATCTTGCTCGAGGGGTTTCGTTTCGACGTGTACGTACGTATTGGATGGAGCGTTAGTATTTCTGGCGTGTTCCTCCCCGCGGAGTTGCCCTGATCGTTCTTTCTCTTTTCTCGTTCTCGTCTCTCTTTCTCTCTTTCCATCCGACGCAAACTATCCGTTAGTTGGGATATTTGACAGGTCATCCATCATGTAGCCGGCGGGGATATGAACGAATGGCGTTTTGGCGTTGCGCATTTTGCGCCCGTCGGCGTATCGCGTTCGCTTTTTTTCCGCCGATTCCTCTCTCTTTCTCAGTTTCCCGATGCCTCCCAACCCGAACGGAGCAAGCGCGATTGACGAGCTCGAGCCCGAAGGCCATTAAGCGTTTCGTCGGCTGACGGTATAATGTTGCCGATCGGTGTCTATCTTCTCTTCTCTATCTATCTAGTTAGGGAAAAACGAATCGGTAGAAATAATATCGTTCGTTCGTTCGTTTGCCCACGTCGAAACCGAAACCGAACGACGGACGACCGATCTCACGCGCAAACAAACTGCATCGGTCCATGGAGATAGAACGCACCAACATCGGGAAAAGAAAGTAGTATATTAAACAACACAACTATGAAATTGATGTCCCCCCGATCTATAAAATTTTTTTCTAAAAACAAGGGTAACGTGCCATCGGGAAAATTAAACGACTACTTTAGAATGAAAAGTTATTCTATAAAAACAAATGTATCGTTCAGCAATCTTTTAAACTTCGATCTCACTTTTGAAATTTGATTAACACGAAATACTATGAATATGCAAAAAGACATTTTCTTTTGTTTTTTGGAATGAAATTATCGTTGTGAAAATAAACAGAAAATGAAAAAAATGTGGACATACGTTTCGATTTATGTGTCAGAAACGTGTCGCATTATATTTTGAAGTATATTCAATCAAATTGATTTAAGTTTTCGTTGGCAAAATTGTAGTATATGTATCTCGAACGAATTCATATTGTATGTTCGACTTGTGACAGAAAGGCGTTGAAAATTTTTCATTACCTAATCAAATAGGATGTTTTTCATGACAAGGTTCGCACTTGAGAGTCGTTAATCATTTTTGAGTTAAAATCGAGACGAGAAAAACAACCCGTGTGTAATTCGTTAAGAGATCAAAATTGAAATCGTATTTTTGCCCGACAGGGCTCATATTTTAACTCGATTGCACTTCAAAAAACAATATAATAAACAGATGGCAAAGTTTATTGTTGGCGTTTTAAATTCCTTGAGATGAATACTTCGCAAAACACAATTATAAATAAATAAATCAGAAGTTAAAAAATCTGTTGTAATCACGAACAATTTTTTATATGAAACTATTTTTTTACAGTCTTATCAATTCGAAACAATCAAGACGAGGAACCCAGCGATCCGCAATTGATGCGTTTGGATAACATGTTGGTAGCCGAAGGAGTTACAGGCCCGGAGAAAGGGGCCCCGGTCGCAGCCGAAAGTGGAGCGGATCATTCGGATTACCGAGCAAAATTGAGCCAAATTCGAAGCATTTATCATGCAGAATTGGATAAATACGAACAAGTTTGTTGAATCGATTCATTCGTTTTACTTTTGTTTGACTTTATTGCTTTTATTGTTCTTAGGCATGCAACGAGTTTACGAATCACGTTATGAATTTATTACGCGAACAAAGTCGCACGCGACCGATAACGCCGAAAGAAATCGAACGAATGGTTTCAATAATACATAAAAAGTTTTCCGCCATACAAATGCAATTAAAACAGTCGACGTGCGAAGCGGTTATGATATTGCGATCGAGATTTTTGGACGCCAGGTATGTAATCAGTTTGTTACTCAAAATGGCATTTTTACCCTATTTTTGTGATTTAGAACGCTTTTCTCTTTTTTTTTAGACGAAAACGTCGCAACTTTAGCAAGCAAGCGACAGAAGTGTTGAACGAATATTTTTATTCTCACCTGAGCAATCCGTATCCGAGCGAAGAAGCGAAAGAGGATCTAGCTCGAAAATGTAATATAACTGTTTCACAAGTGTCCAATTGGTTCGGCAATAAAAGAATTCGTTACAAAAAAAATATCGCGAAAGCGCAAGAAGAAGCAAATATGTACGCTGCTAAAAAAGCTGCGCAAGGATTGGGCGGTAAGTTTGACCACTCGTAGGAAATATACTCGTATTTTAAATTTGTTTTTTTATTTCTCAGGTCCTTACGGAATGATGGCTTCCCCTGGAGCGATGGTCAGCCCGTCGTCGGACGTTTATCCAATGGCTGGATTACCGGGACAACCACAAGTAAGATAGATTTTTCTATTTTCAAAATTGAACGTTTATTTAGTTGAATCAAGTAAAACACCAATCGTTTTCATTTCTAGGGTCTTCACCATATGGCGCAACAAGGCGCTTTCGGCGATATGGGTGCTGGCTATCATCCAAATATTGTGAGTATTACTCCCAATGTTTTTTACGTTGACGGTTTTAAAACCCTTTGGCTAGTTTTGAAGACGTTTTATCGTCTAAAACTGAATAAACTTTCACCTGTTTTTCCTAACCGCTTGTATCAGATTTTTGTCTCTTAACATAAACAAATTTGGTTTAGATTCTGTTACAGCTTGCTTAACTCTCTTTGTAGATGGCTGCCGCCGAGGTTGGTTACGGCACTAATGCTGATGTTCATACTCCACGTTCAGCTATTGATTAATGTGCTTTTTTATCACTCTTGTAATTTAAAAAATGTAAAGCTTCGCTGCATGTCTCGTTAACTTTTCTGATCCTAGATGCTTTTGTACCGCTGTTTTTCGTCGTGTTAACAAAATATCTATGGAAAACCTTTCATTGTGCAATGTATTTTCAAACTGACGTACATTCAATTATTTTTGTTTCGCTGATTAACTACTCGCGGTCGCTTTTTTCGACGCTGTTAATGGTTTTGTTTGTTGTAAAAAATAACTTTGCAAAGATATTATGGCTACGATCGATTGAGTAACGGAAGCTTTTTTGTTTACAGGAAACGTCGAAAAATCGTAAATGAATATTTTTTGCAAAGTTTAAAAAAACGCTTTTTGTGACCTTTTTTGTGGAACCTATTTGTGGCTCTTTCGTACGAAGATTTGAGTTCTTTTAGGCGGCCCATGACGATCCAAGAGGACACGATCGCGATTTACATATGCCGCCCAAAAAGTCGAGTAAACGTGGAGATTAGCTGAAAACGAATGACAGACATACTTATACTTTCAAAATAATTTCGTGTACAATTTTTTCCTGAGCGATGTTGACAATTTGTTGCGTTTTTAACAATTTTGTTTCTTGTTTCAAAGTTTTATCACTTTGTCGGATATTTCTTTGTTTCTTTTTTGTACATAATTATTACAACTTAAACAGTTTTTTCATTGTCTTTGTTTGCTTTTTTCTACAGTATTAAATAAATGACGGATAATATTACTCTTCAGAATTTTCTTTTGTACTTGTGTTTTATTACGATATTAAAAAAGTTCCCAACGTTGTTTGGGTATGGTACTCATAACATGCATATACATACTATAATAGAAATAGTTACACGTGGAAACTGGTTGTACAATATAATATAATACGGTTATTATTAAAGAACTGTGCATTTATTTGTTTTGATTTTGAAAAATGAAATTAATAATTATTTTATTTTCGTTCAATTGTAAGTGTAATTGTAATTTATTCGTGCATACAGAAGATTAATACAAAAGAATTACCGAATACGGAGTTAGTAATAGCTTAACACAAGAACGGCTGGAGTCGGACTCAAAATCGCAGTCCTTTTATAAAACGAGAAAAAGTAAATTTAGTGAGTTTTTTTAAAACGATAAAACGATTCGGCAATGATGTAATATCCTCACCTAAAACATTCCAATACATAACAATACGATAAAAGTACGAATATTTTAGCGGATCAGTTTTACATGAGAGTCGGTAAAGTTTGTTAGCATTTGGCTTACGAGACATTAGTGGCGCACACACAAAAAAATCATTTAAACTGTAACAAAGCAAGTTATGAAAAAGTTTGTAAAAATATATTAAGTAAAGGTGACTGCGACGTGTCTCGAGCCTTTCTAAACCAAAATATATTAACGCTGATCGTAGCTAAGACCCCGACACCCATTAGCCTGCCAATGAAATATGCTTGAACACCCTTGAATTATCCAATTTTCGGATAGCTATATTTAATTTCACAAAAAAAACACAAAATTAACAAAGGCGAAAAATACGCGATGCTAGTGAAATATAAATAAAATACACGTCGCTAATAGATTATGTTAATCCGCTTGGCAAACTAAGTCACGATAGGTTTTAAGTTTCGTCCGGAACGTTCACAGTTTGTTTTTCGATCATTTCCAAACGTCGATGAATCGATTTTAGTTTGTGCGACGGAAAATGTCTCGGCATTCTAACGAAATCTTCGATATTCTCGACGTCGGACAATACGCAGCAATATAAGGCGCTCCGATGGATCGACATATTCGGCGCTGATTCCCAACGACCGGCTCGTAAATCGTAAACTTCGACTGAAGGAATTGTTGTATGACCATTAAAACCACCAACGACGTATACCTGTTGTACAAAAAGATACACAAATAACGGACAGTTTTTTGAATCTCAGAGACATGTATTTTACTTTGTTGTCCATAGTTTCGATTCCGCAATTGCTTCTTGTTACAGAAATATCTCGAATGGTGTGCCATTGTCCAACTCTTGGATCAAGTCTTTCGACGCTTCTTTGTCTTTGTTGACCGTTAAAACCACCGACCGCAAAACTATAATTGACAACAAAAATACGACTGTATGTCGTTTTAGAATGAATTTCGGACAAATGTCCAGTTCATTTTTACATCGTATCTTGACACACTGTCGCCGCAACGCCGCTTCTTCTGCTATTCATCGTCGGTGTAGGCATCCATCGGTTAACGCACGGATTAAAACATTCCGTTGTATCCAAACAATCATTACCATCGAATCCTCCTGCAAGCAAAAATTGTTTCTAAAATGAGCGAAGAAAACAAAAAATTGGTTTTACCAATCATGTATATTTGATCGTTAAGGACTACCGCGTGGCCGTCGCTCCGGCGAATCGACATTGGATTTATCAGTGACCATTGGTTGTCTGTGGGACAATATCGTTCAGCTGTTTGCAATCGTCTTTGTCCGTCGAATCCTCCCAGTGCCCTGAAGCGAAAAATGTTTGGCGTAACATGCTGGCGAACACAATTAACGTGAAAGATTTTTGTCTCTCAATTTCTTACCATATTTGGCCGTTTAATTGTGCTATGCTTAGGTAACATCTTCGACTGTTCATCGGCGCTTTCTCTTTCCAATTTTTAGTTTTTAGATCTTGTAAGAAAAAAATGAAAATTGGATATCAATTGCAATGAAATCATGGACAAAAAAAGCATAGCAGGTACCTAACGTTCGTACAGAATTAAAATACATGTGACCATTAAAACCACCGACAATGTACAAGCAATTGCCGAAAATGCAACAACCTTGATAAGCTCGTGTACCGGATGGATCATCGTAAGGGAGCTAAGTGAAAAACAACACTGAAGTTTCAACAAGTTATAGCATTATTGCGAAATGGACCCTGATAGAAGCTTCGATTTTTCAACGGGTCCAGAGATTACGAATGTAAGTAATTTCATTTTTGAAGAAGGAAAAATGGGATCGAGTTAAAGTTCACAGACATTATTGAATAAAACATCTTACCATGTACCATTCGTCGGCGCGTTGATCATAACTTTCGATTGCTGTCGTTGATGCACCGCCACTCCATCCACCAATCGCCAAAATTACCTCCGATGGGACGCGAGGCGACCAAACTTTGTGATTCGTTAATTCGTACATTTGTTCGTCTGTGACGTGATTTTCGAAACCGTAAGCTAATTTGTACGCACTTCCAACCCACTGACGACATTCTTCGTTGTTTGAAATCAGAGGATCTTGACGAATGACTTCCAACATTGCGTGTGTGCACAAAGCTAACCGTATCGTCCTTATCAGTACGGAAATATGAATTACTCGTTTATCTGGATCGTGATTGTACCAACGTTGAATTGCTTGCCACACAATGGCTTCGTTCGAAACGTTTAATCGGTCGTTCGAAAAAAGTTCTCGAAGGTCTTTCGGTTCCATGTGTAGAAATTCGGTACTTGTTACAGCAACCTAGAAATTACAGTGCGACATTAGTTTTCAGTCTATCATGCAAAAAGTTTGTACGCTAATTAATTGTACTTGTTCGAAATGACGTCTCGTATATGTTAATGCTTGTTGGTAAAGATCGTCGTAATGATAATGACGCGCCACGTTCATTAGACTCAAACATTTGTCGACGTTAATTTGTTCGATCATAAAGTGACAACAAAGTCGTACCAATTTATCGATGTTCAAGTAATCTGCCCATTCCAACAGATCTTCGACGTTTTCGGTATTTATGTGAACTTGTCGAACGTAGGCGAAGTCGAGTATCTCTTTCAGCACCGTCGACGGCATCTTTTCGAAACGTAGTTCTTTCTGATCGACTTCGCGAAACGGTCGCGTGAATATGGCTTTAAAATAGTTACTGCACGTTGCTAACAATGTCCGATGAGCCGGAAATTGTGTTCCATCGTTTGATATCAGTATTACGTCGGTTAGTTGATTTTGATCTCGCAGTTCCTGAAATACGAAAAATAATTCAAAAAAAGAAACACCGAATAGAAAAACAAACAGTTTACCTTGAATATTTGCATGGCATTTTCGGTAAAAGACGACGGACTCGGACTTGTTTCGGCGGAATTGCTAAGGAGTAACTTTTGCGGGCATGAACGATGAGAACGAGTTGTGGTAAGTGCTGTAGTTTTTTTGGCGAGGGATAATTGCACCGAGGCGTGATTATGCATTTTTAATTTCGTTTGACAGCGGAAGCAACGAGCAACCGTTCGGGAGCTCGGCAGATAGGCGAATGCCAAAGCGAGCAACACAAATTTTGTAAAGTGAACTTTTTCGAAACTAAAATCAAATAAAAAAATTCAAATTTTTATTATCTTCTGTTTATAAAAATAAAATTCAAAGAATAAAACGACAATATGCTTGTGCGGTACACGTTTCTTCATTATGCATGCTTTTTGCTAAATTGTTCAATTTTTTATGACAATTTTACTTTCACAAAAAACGTTAAAATTTTGGATACTTTTTATAAAAACTTATTATTGCTGTTTTTTGGACAGTTATCTCTTCGAATACAATTAAAAACTCGCAATACTCGCATTATCTTTTCAATTGCATTCTGATCAATTTGCAGAAAGTCATTACGTACAAAGCTGTTTCATGCTCATGGAAGCTAGTATCGCGAAGATCGACCATGCGTCCATCATGGCGACGGAAATGGTCGCTACGATAGATTCTACGGTCGCCAAAATGAAAGCAAATGTAAATTACTCAACAACGTTTTTCTAACTGTTCGATTTTCATACATTAGCTCTAAATCCACATCCAAAAAACCGTTGAAATTAATGAAAATATTTCCATGACGATGAGAGGCTTTTGTCGTATAATGATAAAATATTTCTACATACATTCGTTATTCTTCGACGCTGTCGTTTTCAAACGTTCCCTGATCTTGACGGTTTCGTTAAACTTTTCTGTAACTTCTCATGGTTCCAGATTTCTTTCATAGAATCATGGGCGTCGCCGCTAGTACGAACGTAAAAGAGATTAAAATCGACCAGAGTGATAACAAATGGGATCGGTAATGCGAATAAATCATTTGAATTACATACAGTTGTTGTCATCTAAGTTCGATTTATCATGTTTCTTTCTATTATCAGCTTACAAACGCCCAAGGACAAGAAACGTGGTTTTAGCATCAGTAAAAGATGGGTTTCAAGCGCCGTAAGTGACACAACTGAAAATGTTTAGAGAAATTATTACCCTTTCTTCGGGTACCTTTGACAACCGGTAAATTATTATTTATACTGTCAGGATGCTGCTGAAAGTTCGTCGAATCGACGTCAAAAACAGCTCAGCTCCTCTTTGGAAGCTGCTGAAAAAAGAGCCATAGAAGCGGAACAAAGGGTTAGACAATTGGAACGTGAGGTAAATTTAAACAATCGAGCCTCAACTAAACTTACAAATGCGATTGTCAACGCACCTTCTCTGTCGTTCGTCTTTTGTTTTACTGTATATTATTTATGTGTACGTATTATTTGTGATTCATGAAATTTTTCATCAAAGGTTGGTACATTGGAACTTCGTAATATGGAATTAGCCGAAGAAGTGACTTGGCTCAAGAAGCAACTATCCGACCGTCCGGAGGTAATTTTATATGGCACTTTTATCGCAGCGTGCGGTTTTTTGACAACGCTCCAAATGAAAAATATCTAAAACCGACCACATTTTTGGTTCGTACATCATGAAATACGTAGTTTTCTTTCGACTTTATCGGTTCAACTTTATTGATCGCAATACCTTTAAACCTTGTTCCAGCCTCCACTGAATTGTTTCGTGCATTATTTGAGCCCACGGTTGTTACCATGGAATCCGATAAACAGAACGTTTTCGTAGATTAGCTTAAGGGGGTGAAAATGAGCCGAGCCTTTTTTTCGTTCCGTGTTTGAATTCTTTCACATCACATTGTGGAACTCATGCGAATTCGAAAAAAACCTTGTTCGAAACAAACGTTAGACCCTTATCGATGCAGTAATTAGTGATCATCGTTGAAGAAGTAGGCGTTGTTTATTGCAGTGCCATGCTGCGTTTCATTTCCATTAGTGTCAGACGTTATTAATTGTTGAAGGAGATTTTTTTCAATTAGTATAAATTACAGATTTTTTACCCTGATGCTTTCTTCATCATGAGATACGTTATTCGGCTCAAAGCTAACTCAACCAGACCGTGTTTAGATCCATTATTAATAGTTATTGTGTCGTTTCCGTCAGTGTCAGTTGGTTCCAGTGAAACTGACCATAGTCTCGCGAAAACACTGCCTCTATTGAATTATATACACAAATTTCGTACCGGATGTCGTTCAGTTCGCGTTGCCTTTTTGACAGGTGCCAATTTTACCGCGACCGGCGACTGGTTCGAAAAAATTCGTCGAAACGGCGGCGGCGAGCGACGATTACAAAAAGAAAACATTGCAAAACATTCAATTATTAGAAGAACAAATAAAAGGATACGAAGACGATATTTTAAAATTAGTTAAAAAAGTTTCTTCAACCCGTTAAACAAACAAAAGATGTACTGTAACTTTGTTGTTGTTTTTTTGCTTTCTTAGAAAACAAAGTTCAACAAAGATAATCAAAGGCTTCAGGCAGAAATGGAAGATCAAAAACATATGTTCGATCGCGAAATGCGCTCCGTCGATAATCATCTTGTTCGTGCCAATAAATTAAACGAGGTTTACGAAGGTAATTTAGTATGTTAAAAGACGATGCACAAACTTGTTTTATGTTTACATGCTTCATGCTTCCAATGTACAGATTTAATTCGACAACATTTATCCACCGAAGCGCTAAATGATATCAAATCTAGAGCATGTAACGAACGATTTTCAGCGCCAACGTCGTCGTCGTTTGCTAATTTGAACGATTCGTTGTCGAGCGACGGCAAGAATCGCGCTCAATTGATCTTGGAACTGACCGAACAAATCGCTGATCAAAAGAATAAAATTCGAAATCTCGAAAACGACATCGTTAAACGAGATATAGAAATTGTTCACATGAAAGATTTGATGACGACCAGCGAAGCCGCTCTGCAAGCGTCGTTGAGCGCCGCTAGTTTTAAAAAACTTTCAAACGAATCCCGCCGACCGGCGTTCAGCGCCCTGAGGCGAAACAGCGTCGCATCGGTGACTGATAACAGTAAACCTATGAAAGTCGAAAGAATGCCGTACAACGACAATATTAATGACGAAATTGGAGCTTTATTGAAATCACCGAGTGGTGCCAATTTGTACGAAGACGACGACGATCGTCGTCAATCGTTTCCAGCTTTAAGTCAGAGTACGGGTGCATTGATGCTTCGCGAAAACTTTAAAGAATGCAACATTGATAACGACGACGAAACGGACGAGAAACAAAAAAGGGGTTATAAACGAACGATATCCGCTCCGAAAAAAGTAACGGTTCACGCCGAATCAACATTGAAAAACGTTTATTCCCTATCGGAAGATTTGGAAGCAATAAAAATAAAAGATTCTCCGTCGACTAGCTCTATGAGTATGCGACCTAAAACCGCCATTCCAAATCCCGGCGGCGGCGCTCGAAGCAAAGCGAATTCCGTTAAACAGAATTCTATCATCGAATTGGAAGAGTTGGAAGAAGAACCGAAAAAAGGCGACGCATCTTCGTCAGCGAGGTTTAGAACGCATTCGGCGCCGATGTTATTTAAACCTCGTCCGGCGTCGAGAAGCAACAAGGTTCGTAATCGTCCGGAACCAGAAGGTTATGCAACCGAAAAAGTTCCTAAACGACCAGATTCCACCGACGTAATGTCGTTGAACGACGTCGACATCGGTAAAACCGATTTGAATCAACTATCTACCTTCAACGATGAGTTAGAAGAAATAGTCGAGCAACCACAAACGTCGACATCCGACGTTCGAAAACCTCCGATTCCCAATTCGAGAAACAATAAAACGCGAAATCCCGGGTCGGCGGCGTCCGTTTACAGTTCGTCGGCGATGGGCAGCGGCGAAGATAACGAAACGAGCGACGAAGAAATTCGGCGTCTGCTTGTTAAACACTCCGCCAAGCCTAGCAGGAGGCCTGCAGTTGGCGGGTCTGCTAAAAGTAGAGACAGTGGTTTCCTTAACGAAAGTTACACTAGCGGCCAATCGACGAATATGTGGCGAAACGAGGACAACGTCGTTGGCACCAGCAAAAAGTCGGACAACGACGATTAGTGTTATGTACGGACTACATTTTGTATACGATTTTGTCGAATTGTATCACTTTTTTGCTTCGTCAGGTCTGTTTGTTCTCTCTAAAATTACTCGTGGCAATAACTTCGTTCCAAAGGGCTAACAGTTTTATTTTATCCTCGCAACCGTTATTTATTATATTGAAACACATTGTATCACTTTGTCTACGTGTTTCCTCTTAGCACTCCCAACGATGTTTCAGAAATTGTCAGATTTGTAAACATCCGTGACCATATTTTTACCATACCATATACCATACCATATACCATACCACAAACACCCGTGACCATATTTTTACCGTACCACATGCTATAATTCCCTAGATTTTGGCTTTTGTTGTGTTTAATTCGGCTGTGATTCTAAACGTTTATTATTTTTAATATTATTGTCGTGTTCCTTATTTATTTCTGGGGCTTAAAAATGGGTCTTGTAACCGTTTCTTTCACAATTACTGTACGCAAGGTGCGACTTTTTTAACAATAAAAAACTGTCTGTTTTTCTACTTCTATAATATCGTCATCGGATAAACATTTTCCGTCGGGTTCAAAATCATACAAACGCTTATAAAGCACAATTAAATTGGGACAATACTACAATACTGTACCGTACAAAAAAACTGTTTTTGATTGCAGCTATCTTATTTCCTGCCATTGAACCCAACGTTTTTATTAGAGCAAAAACCAAAAACGCAACCAGATTGTTGTTGACCAAATTGCATCGTTGAAGGATTTGCAACAAACTGTTTTTGGCCACTGAACGGACCGAAGTTTGACGTTCGACCGACATTTGTAGCGCCAGTGTTTGGGTTCACGCCGACTCCACTTTGACGACCGAACTGACCATTGCCCAAAGCTCCACCTTGAAATGGCGTACTAACAACGTTACTGCGACCAAAATTAAAATCTGGGAATCCTCTTTTCGTAATACCTTAACGAATCAAACGAGTTATCACAAGCAATAAAATAAACCATTGATCGTATTGTGAACTCACTTTTTATCAGTAACTGATCCAATGGTAGCGCGAGAGATGTCGAAACTAGTAAACACACAACGAATGTAAACGACTTCATACTGCTCACGAAAAGTTTAAAACTACTTTTAGAATGTTTTCAAAGACGCGTTTATGTTTTGCGTTCAACTTTACAGGATTTCCATCGCTTCGGGGTATTAAAGTTTCTGTCACGATGGCCGGCACTACGACATTTTCTACAATAATTTTTAGATCAAATGGCATGATTTTTTGTTTATTTTAAATTGTAGGTGGATAAACATGGTTTCACGCGTGAAAAAAACATTGATCGCAGCCGAAATTTTAAGGTTCTTTCTTTTAGGTTTAAGGTTTATGGTTTTATGGTTTTATGGTTTTGAGGTAAGGTTTAACGTTAAGGTTTAAGGTTCTATGGTCCATGTCTAGTTTTCCGAAAAATTGTTCCACCCGACACGCAGTTCGAGTACTTTTCTTATTTTTAAACAGTAGCTTCGAATATTTTCAAATTAACAACAATGAATTTATTTCTTTTTATTAAAACCGTTTCTAGTCTGAAAACAAAGGCCTTTAATAAAAAATTCAGCTATGCAAACTTTTTTTTGAGTATCGAAAGATAATCCTAGAGGATTAACATTTGTGGAATGGCTTTCAGTATAAAATCCTTCAACGCCAATTTTTCGTTTCAAATCAAACCCATTTTTTAAATTAAAGTTTGCGTCCAAGAGGTTCAAGGAGTTTATTACATTATATAAAATGCTCGTTTGCGAATCAAACCCGGCTCCAAAGTTACCATCACCTCGAACTCCAGCCTGTTGAACGATGTCGTTGGATTTAATCAAATTTAAAGCGTCGAAAGCTTTCTCAAAAGAAAAGCTCGGTTTCGATCCGACATTGACGTTGGCTTTGGACTGAGTCTGTACCGCATCCGAGCCGGTCAACCATTGTCCGATAAGTGGTACCGTAAAACGATCGTTTGAACCAAAATCGAAACTTTTATCGAATACAATGGGGCTCTTTAAAGATTCTTTGACGCCATATTCTTGTTCGAAGAAATTTCGTTGACAATTTTCAACACATTTTGGTTCATTTACTGTGTAATCATCGATGATTTTGTTATCAGTAACGGCTAAAAAGTTTCTAACTTCTGAATAAAACAATTTGTTGCCCATAACAGTCAAGTCTTGGTAATAGCTCCGTCTTACCAATTCTTTTGCGGTGTGGGAAACTTCCTACGCCGATTCGAAATATTTTTGAGTTCCCACAAGTTACATATAACGCGAAATGTAATACTAGGTAGTGTACGATAAAAGTCTTCCGACACATGCTTCGTAAACTGAAGACTTTTTCGGACTTTACGATCCTCGCGGTGAAGACGAGATGTAAGTTTTTATTTTTGGGTCGTGTACTCTTAAACCTGTTTCCAGTAAAGTTCAAGGTACAATAACTGAGGCGAATTTTAAACCATCTTTGGGTCAGCTGTTGGATGTAGATCGATGATAATTTGGGTCATAAATTTACAACACCAAAATTCATGGTTTGCTTTATTAGGTTTATTAGGACATCGTTTTGAGTACATGGCGATCCATTTTCATTAAAAGTTGATAAAATTGGGAACATACTTCAATAAGATATAAAATAAAAATGAAATAAAATCTGCGGTTGCACATACAGATAAAGGTTACTTTTGACGTTTGTAAAAATTTCTGATTACATTTTTGATTGGCTGAAAATAAGGAGTAACGCCGGCGGCGCCTTAATGGGGATTGGGTGATCTTAGACGTCGTTGTAACCTTCTTTATTTCGAACTAATATTTCATCTAACCCGTTGTAGCTCGTTGTGAGCAGTCGCGTTTCAAATTTCTGATAAACTAACTTTAATCCGTACTACTTTTATAAAATGGCTGAAGCTAAAGACGAACGAAGGCGATTGGCGGTTGGCTCAGTGCTCGACGAACGGTGGAAATGCGAAAGAATTCTCGGCGAAGGAGCGTTTGGTGCTGTTTACGAAGTTACCGACGTAACAAAACTAGGAAAAGTGTTTGCTCTTAAAGTAAGTCGACTTGTTTCATCTTTTTGCTTGATGTTTTTGAGACGAATTTTACATTACAGGTAGAATCTAACGGACCGTCAGAACCGAAAGACCCTCCGAAAATGTTGCCGTTAGAAGTGACCGTGTTACGTGCTCTAAGAGACAATAACGCCAAATACTATCCGGGTTACATTTCATGCGGACAAAACGATCGTTTCAACTACGTTGTCATGGGTTTGGTTGGGAAAAACGTCAATGAAGTACGAAAACAAATGCCGAATAAACGATTCAGTCAAAGAAGCGCCCTTCATATCGGAATCACGAGCTCACTTAGTCTTCAAGAACTACACGACGCAGGGTAAGAATTGTTCTTGCATGCTTATATTGTTTTCTTTGTACAATAACGTTTTTTGTCTCTAGATTTCTCCACAGAGACTTAAAACCAGCGAACGTGTGCGTCGGACGAGCGCCTCACGATTTACGAAGTTTATACATTTTGGATTGGGGACTATGCAGACGATACATGAACGATCAAGGAAAAATTCACCGCCCTCGGGCAAGAGCAGCATTTCGCGGAACGCCAAGGTATGCATCAGCAAACGCACTCAACGACATCGACCAGGGACGAGTAGACGATATGTGGTCATGGTTTTTCACCATAACAGAATTAACCGTCGGCAAATTACCGTGGGACGACGAACGTCCACCGACCAGTAGCCCGGTAATCGTATTTTACTATTATCTACAATGTATTTTATTTAAAATACATTATTCTTAAGATGTATTTTAGGGAAAATATTTGACTTGGCTAGCAAAAAAGAAAGAAGAGTGCGTCAACGATTCAGCAATCATGTTGAAAGACTGTCCGCGCGAATATCGACCACTATACGACTGTTTTTTTTCGATGAATTACTCCGATAAACCAGATTACGACAAATGCCGAAGCATATTAGCGAATACAATGACGCGAAAGAATTTTAAAGACGCCGATCCTTTGGACTGGGAACCAGAAGCAGATTTAGCAAAGCTCGCAAACGATGTGCAAAATTCTACAATGTTACACACATAAACCGAAAACGCTTCAAACAAAGTCGATTGACGCTGATATTTTTAAATTCGTTCGTTTGTTTCATATGATGTATTTGTTTACTTTTTGTATGAATAGTTATTTTTATAAATTAAAAGGTTTATAATAGTTTAAATTTATATTGTAATATGTGAAAGACACGTTTCCAATCGTACAACAAATAATAGAAATAACAGGCGAAACTGGTAATTAAGTCAGCTGTATGTATAATGATGATAATTTTAAGTAGTTTAAAGGTGGAGGACCACCCTTGGAAATAAAAAAAACGATGTTAAAATTATTGTCCTAATAATCTTCTTCTTCTGAACTGCTTCAAATTACCTTTTATACTGCTAAAAAATTACTGCAAAACACCACCATTCTTTTGTTAAGAAAATAATCTAGAAATTCGTGAAACTAACGAAAAATACACCTCATTGTTATTTGGGAATGCTAAAGGAATTGAAAATTAAAGAATTATTAAGCGGACCCCTGATTAAATTTTAAAAAAAGGCTCTAACTTGCATTTTATAGTTTGCATAATCATTTAATTTTAGTTATACTGTTGGTGTGTTTTAGTTTGTACGAAAAAACAAGTTAGTATGTACGTTTGTGTTCGAAATGCCGTGACTTTCAATAAAACTTGTGTATAACCATGAACTGGTCGAGAATAGTCACATCCATTATCATAATTTTCAACTTAAACTTCTGAGCGGTGTGTCAAGAAATTGTTGGTTAGGGCATAAACCTTAACTATTATTTTGATCCCCCAAAAATAGCCAATGAAGACAGAAAAACTTTCGGAATTTTTTTACTGGTCTCATCTTTAAAAACGTTGAACAATAACGTTTCCTAAACGTTTATGCGAAAAGGTCGCAACCTTAAAGAACACTTTTTAAAATTAAAACGACCTTCCAATTTCACTCAAAAGGAGAAAAGAGAAATGTTTTTGTTATTGCTTGGGAATAACATTTTTATCGTGCAAATTGACAACTTAATAAATTCTTCTAAATTTTCGGGGTCGAAATATTCTTACATAAAAGGTTTCACGAATTTCGTTTTAATCCATTCTGCAATAATCTTGCATCCAAGTCCTGTTATTGAAAACTTTCATAAACTTTTGTCCCCTCTCTTTGCCAATCAGGTAAAAAAGTTTCTGAAACACGGTACTATTTGAGGATAATGAAATTTCTTTCTTTCTTCAATAAAAAACAAGTTTTCCTGAAGTTTTAAGCCTCTTTTAGCGAAATTGAATTGTCAGCTTCGATCTCGCTTTTTCATTTAATTCTCTTTTTTGAGAAAAGACCTTTTGTGTTTGTATTTTTGCCGTATTTTTTGATTATTAGCGCATGAAAACTGTTCACAGTGCTATTGACGGGTTTTAACGTGAGGTTGGGTCAATATTATTGCGAACATTATTCACCGTTTCTGAAAAAATAATTGCCTTTTTCCCTTTATTTTTTCATTCGACAAGCATTGAAACTAAATTAGTTCAACTACGGTAATGTTGATGAATGATATCCGTTGTACAATAGTACAACTGTACCGTAAAATATATTACATAAGGAATCGAGTAGTTGAGTTTTTCGCATCATAAATGAGCAAACACAACTCATTATAATGTTATTACGGTCGTTCGATCCAGTTTCACAACTGTAAGGAAAGTGATTCCAAAAAGAGATCTATTGTTACTCAATTCGCTACATTTCTTCGACTTTGCTGTATTTTTCTTCGATCAAATTTTCAGCGACTGTTAATCCGATTATTTAAAACCTTCCCGAATAATTTACTCATTTCACGAACGTAATTTATCAGCGGCGCAGTAGCAATACTTTGTGGGTTGATTTTTGGGTTGTATGTACCAGCAGAGTATAACTTTTTTTTATTCAGTCCTCCTTTCTCTTCAGTTAAATTTTGATTTGAAAATTATATGTGCTACAGCGTTTTAGAATCCACATATTTTAATTTCAAACCGAAATGCAAATTCGAGCATTCGCCGCCCTCTCTTTATTCGTCACTTTCAAAGCAACTTGGAGTCAAATCCCAGTTTACCCGTTGATACCGATTAACGGTCCATCGTGGTTTAAACCGAGCGGATTAAACATTGACTCGAGTCCGAAAACGGATTCAAAAACGTACTCGAGCGGATCGGGATGGAACTCGCAACAATCGAATCAAGGAGAAATATCACCTCCGTCGTGGGGCTTACCGGCACCCAGTGATAGCAGAGGAAAATTCGTGGACGCCGATGGGACCAGAACTTCATGCACGAATAACGCAGATTGTTATTCGTATCGTGAACCGCAAAAATGGTGCTATTTGTCTTTGGGCACGTTCTGGATGTGAGTCTTTTGTTTACTTACAAAGGAATCATAAACTCGAAAAAAAATCGCTGTGTGCAATTTTAGTGAAAAAGGTTGCTTTTGCGATCGAAGCGAAGGAGCGTGTATTATTCAAAGGAAAAACCCGCAAGAACTCCAATGGACTTGGTGTGCACCGAAGAATAATTGGAATTGCGAAGCTCCGCAACGCTATTAAGAATCCTTCCGTGAAACATAATCCGTCGTAAAATTTGTATATACTGTACAAAAAAACGACTGACTTTAGTATTTCACTTTGCACTGGCGCATGATGCCTTTAGTGTACCTGCTACGCGTATTGCTTGTTTCGTGCGAACATGTCTTTCTTTATTCTTCCCAATTTCAATTAAAAGTGTTGTGTCATCAGTCCTAAAAAATATTCATTCCACGATCGAAACAAGAGGTATTCTTTCTTTTTTTAAACATAACTTTCAGTTGTGTGATTGATACAATGGTAACAAACAAACATTGTGTCGTTTCATTATTTTTGTAACGAAAGCAGTTTTTCACGGCGGCTATGTGCACACCTTTCTTACGTTAAAGTCTGTTTCCAAACTGTATATCAATTTCATTATCATCATCTATTGCTCCCTCACTTAAAACTGATGATCAAACAATCAGTCGCAAGTTTTTCAGTTAACCACATTTATTGTACAAAAATGCGTCTTACGAGATTGTCGAAAAGCAATAAATACGAGAAACAACAGCACAAGACAATCGTGATACACAAAAAACGTCTTGCAAAATATAAATAACTTTGGCCAGCCTGAGAAGGTGAGCGAAATGAACAATTGTACTTAATCAAATCCGCGCTCTTTCCAAAGTTCGACGAAGAAATTTTGCATACTTACAGCGCACTTATAATATTCCGTATGTTCATCGTTGAATTTTTTACAATTGGTAAACATTCGATTAACGTCGGCTTTGAACAATTTCGGATTACAGTAATAGTTTTGCCGAATACGATCGGTGATAGTTTTCAAATCAATTGGATATCTTATGAAACTGTAGTAATCCGGAACTTCCGTAGGATCGACGGGTTTCAAAAACGGCCACGAATTGGAATGATTTTTTAATTTATTCGAAATATCCTTCAAACTGGAATACAGTTGATCGCTATCCCAACACGCCGGTTTTTGTTTAGGCGGAATCCAACCAGCTTCTTTAACCTGAAAAAAATTAATCACGCCACGATTTGAAATAGAAATAAGTGAGAAACGATCGTACGTAAGACGGACGATAAATATTAAAATAATCTTACCCCAGGAATATTTTCAATTTTTAATTGTTTCGGTCCGTCGGCGAATTGTTTGACTAATCCTTCGTAAACTTGATTGCATTGATCTTTGATCGTCATCTCTTCGGCGATCCTAGTTATTAAATCTCTTTGACGGCGAATCATCGATGAGAATTGAGTATAAACAACTTTCGGATGCAATTCACATCCCATAAGTGTTGCGCCTTCGTATTCTTTAATAAAGCCGACGTAGAGATGTTTCGCTAATGCGATACTTTGCGAAAATCCTTGTTTTCGAAAGTAACCGACCGCAAATTCGTCGGCGTATGTTAGGAAAAAATAAATGCCCAGATTCGCGTGATAATCTTTCAGATGATTCATTAAATGAGTTCCGTAACCTTTCACTTGTTCGTTGGCGGTAACGGCACAAAAAACGATTTCCGTAAAGCCATTCTGATTAAAAACTCGAAAACAAACTCCGCCAATTACCTTAAAAATGAAATGATTTAAGAATTCGTATAAATATGAAATAGAAAATGATTGAATACGACGTTCTATACTTGGCCGGATTTAACTAGAACTAGATTTTTATGTTTCCAATCGAAAACTAAACGAACGATGTATTCGCGAGGCATTCTAGGCAGTTGCATCGCGAAAACGTTCTGCAACTGCAACAACCAAAGCAATTTCGCTGGTTCCTGATTCGAAGTTAAATCGTTGCTTATGACGTGAAACTCGATGACGCCCTTTTCTTCCTCGTTTCGAGCGCTTTCGTCTCTCGCCAACTGATCGAATCGTCCACCAGGGCTGCGAATGTTCGGCGATAACGGACTACGATCGCCGCCATTAAAATCATTTGCACATTTGGAGGCGGCAATTTCTAAAACTTCGTCGCACACGTCGCCGCTCATATCGTTCAAATAATGCTCATCGAGTTTGAACTAAAAGACAAGAAATAGAAACTACCAACCAAACGGTACGACTGGTTTTTGAGTACCTTTTTTATGTTTTCGGGCGTTCGAGGCGAATGGACGTTGGACGGTCGTTTCGGAGTAGAGAAAAAACTATGAACAGGATTGGAACTATTCGCCATCACGACGTCTTCCTCGAGATCGAGATTCGAATCGCAGACGGCATTTTCGTGTGAAGGGCTCAATTCCGACATCATACTATCCGATTCTAGATTCCACAAATAAGAATTTTCTTTTTGAAGTTCTTCAATCAATTCGATAAAGAAATCGGACAAATGGAATGCGTTGAGTTTTTCCGCTTCAGTCCTTTCTTCGAAATTCGAAATCAACGACTTTCCCGGCGATTTTTTTGTTATTTCACCGTTAAAATCGGCGAAGATTTGTTTCAAGAAAATGCCTCCGAAACTCAGCGAGGGTCTTTTTCGCGGCATGGAATCGCAAAAGGTCGGCACTCGACAAAAAATCATCCATCGAGCGTAATTTATTTTATAACGAGCCATTTGTTCGTCAGTTTCCGTGTCGAATCGCGAACGATAATCAGAAGGCGTCCGCATTTGAAAATGATCCAAATTTGTTAAAAACAAGTCCACCAACGTGTCTCGATCCAAGTTCATTCCGGTAAAATTCCTTTATCAAAAAATAAAACTCTGAATCAAGAATGAACTTAAAAATGAATGAACTTTACTTTGTTTGCACAAAAGATTTAACTATTTGGGCGATGACGGGCTCTTCAAACGGCGGAAACCCGAGAGGGTTATCCAAAAAAGGCTGAGCGTTATTTTGCACGACGAATTTCTTCAACGTTTTATAAAGGTAGAAATAAATTTGTTTCGTTTCAGAATCGTTTTCCTTATTCGCAAACGAGTAAAGGCATTCTACGTCGAACACGACACTAAGGGAAACGTTAAGCTGGTCGTCCGATAAATTAGATAATTGTTCGACGTGCTTCTCTGTAAGAAAAACAAAAAGTTTGAACGTACTAACGTAAAAAATGCAAAAAATACAAATAATCAACCTAATGAGTGAGAGCAATTTTTACACGGTTCATCCATGTAAACTTCAATAATTTCGCTTGCGTTCCGCACCGACGGTCGATTTCTCGGCGATTTCCAACCAGTACAATTGCATTTTAAAAATCGACACGGGGAATAAATTGATAATTTCGCTAGTTTTTTTTCTCGCGACCAAGACTTCATTATTTCATCTTTTTTATTAACTGACTTTAGCGAATCCTTTTCGGGGCACGTTTCCATCTTAACAGAAACTGGAACGAAAGGTTTTTCATCCATTTTTATCAAAATATTAACTTGAATAATTAACAATTTTGTTATATTTCCTTAAATCGTGTTTCCAATTTTGTACCTGTGTTAAACATATCGAACAATTTTTCGAAACAGCTTGGGGAAGTATTCAGATTCAAATATTAATATTGTTTAGCATGATTAAAACAGCCCCTGTCTGTGTATGACTTTCGTTTGCTACTCATTTCTCGTGCTTGCTTTGGATTTATCGATTTCTTGTTTTAATAATACTATATAAAAAAACGAACAAATCACACAGACGCACTACATATTTATAATTCTCGTTTATTTATTTTCCTCGTGGAATTTTCATTTCATGCGATCCGACTCGAAAGTATCCCGTTTGATAATGCAAACAAAGTAACCGAAACACTTTACAACTTTACAACAACTGTTTACTTCTCGGGTTTCACTTTGAAAATTGCACCACCGAGGTCGATCGCGTTCTAAATTCGTTTGTTGTTTCAAATCGTTCACTAATTCGTAAAGCATAATCGCCGTCATGTTAATAAATTTAAATTTAATTGATTCAGCTCAATTTGCGTTCGTAGTCGCGTCGTTGTCGTTTGTTATTGTAATCACGATCGTGTTAACAGTTTTTATTTGTGGCGGAAAAATACAAACAAATCAGTCCGATGCAGAAGGCAAAGGTAACGTAAAAATTTTAGACGTTTATCGCAGTTACTCGGCTAGTTTATCGAACTTTATGATTTAGGTAATTCGAAACTAAACTCTGGGAACGTCGAAGGAGGTGGTGATGCTGCAGAAGGAGGGCAAAAGTCTAAACGAAGTGGAAAATCTACAAAAGGTAAATCTAAAGCAACAACTCCGAAGGATGTCGTGGGCGAAGACACGTATGGAACTCTCCTAAAAGTAAGTCCAGTCGAAGTTAGAAAAAAATTATGTTTTTAAATAGTTTTGTAGGTACATACAAATATCGATTGTTATTTTAGGTTGATGAGAAAATGCAAGCGTCACAAGCGGCCAAAGTGAAATCGGCAGTAAAGAGTACAAATAAATCAACAAAAGTCGAGCAGAAGTATAAAATTGTTCCATTTTTGCTTCATGATCACATTATCTTCTCTACAATGATCATTCATTTTTTAGGACAGTGGACGAACAAGCATATGCAACTATGGGCGGAGGTATGGCGGATCAAAAAAACTTGAATGCTTCGGTCAAGAAACCAGTTAATGGTAAGAAAAATACCACCACTTCCGTTATCATTATTATACAAATGTAGCGTTGTACTATTTTAGCTGTTCCAGCGAAAGCTCAAGAGAACGAGTATGGCACGTTGGCCATTCCAAAACGTAAATGCATTCAAATCTGTTTTTTCCGAATCTATGTTACTGTTATATTTTCAGCAGATGCGATGAAAGCGAGTGTTGCAGCAAAACAAACAGCAAAAGGTCACTTTTTTGCGATTATTCGCTGATTGTAATTTTGAGTCTTGTAATTTTCTTTTGCAGGACCAGCGGGAAAAGTAGGAGAAGCGGATTACGGTACGATGCAAATAGCCAAAGACAATGCGTTGAATGCTTCGAAACTTGGTGGTGACGGTGGCGGCGGTGCGCAGAAGTTTGCTCCAAAAGCTAAAGAAGAGGCGTACGGTACAATGTTCGGGGTTGGCGACAAAATGACATCTTCGAAAGGAGGAGGAAAATAAAGGTTAACACAGTTCAAGAGAGTTTTATTAATAGTTTCATCGCTTTTTGTAACTTTTCGCTGTCCATACTTGGTTATTTTTGTTCCGCATTTTAAATCGGTTAAAAAGTGTTTTTGTATTTAGTAACGTGTAGTAAAATCTTAATAAATTAAAATGACTTTTTGCCACCTATAATACTGCATGCTTTGTTTTCGTAACATCCGATTAGGCTTGAGTCCGAATAAACTAATTACTGCAGTAACCTACTGTACTATAATTTTGTACATATTATATTACAAAAATTTTGTGCAATCGCAAATATACAATATAATAATATAATTAAGTGTTTGAATTAATTAAGAAGACGCAATGTTTTAAAAACGTGATAAGCTAAATATTCATTTACTTCGTTGAAACACATAAAATTTAACAATCGTGTAGACAAGCTAATACGCCAAGCAAGCTTCTACAACAAGCAAGTTTATGACAGCAGTAGCTCGCGCAAATAGGAAAAGCAAAAACATTAAAATTATTACGATTTTTATCCAGTTACAGTCAACCCCCTCTAATATGACATCTTTGGTTTATGTCTAAATTTTGTCATATACTGAGTATGTCATAAATCTGAATATATCGTTAAATGTTTTATTTTCCACAATATTCATGTTAGTAACATTTTCAAATTACATACCTGTTCGCCATCGTTGTAACTAAAAACAGTGACGAATCGAGTTACGGTAAGCCCGAAAACGTTGAAAATATTTCCGTACCAAGTAAATTGAAAGAAAAACGATACAAACCAAATGAACGGTTCTCGATGGCTAATTTTAAAATGGCCTACACCGGTAGATAAAATTAACAACATAATTAAGTCGATAACTGCCAAACTATAAACAAATGATAAAACGAATTTTTCAGTTTCGAATAGTTTTTCACCAACGAATAACTAGAAGGTAAAATACGGCAAATTTCGATGAAACAGCTTGATTAATCGTATCGAAACATTGAATACGCAAATTCATAGTTTTTTTTACTTAAAGAAAAATTCAGAGGAATAGTATCAAAGTCGTTACTATTGTTTGCCATCTTTTTTCAGATTCCAATCCTTCAATTTGTCAATTTAATTTCGGAACCCTTCAGAATTTATTATTTCTAAGGGAAATAAAAATTGTATCGACAAATCATTCTAATAGTACTTTCGTTTTCCGTTTATTCTAAGGTTGAAAATTAAAAGTTTGTCCCAAACTATTCCTATTTTTTTATAGTTGTTTGCTTGAACGACACAAAAATTGATCACGAACACAACATCTCGTAAACGGTGTGATCGTGTCCTGAAAATTGAAAATGAGGTCGAAATTTGATTCAAAAAAAGCGAAAGCTTTCGGATATGTACATAAAGAAACGATAATGATCAATTCGTAGCAAAAAAGGAATGAAAAGAGGGGTGTGACGTATAGAAACGTTCTTCGAAAGGAAAAGATCTGTGCCAACAAAGGCCGATTCCGTCGATTCTAAGCCATGAACTATAGATAACAACTACTGTACAGTATATGAAAGTTTTTTGCTGTAATTCGACTCTGCTACTTATATTTGTGCGCGAACTGATAGTTATAGTATCTTTTCGATTAAAGCCAATTACAACAGTTCGATTTTGTTTATAAATCAATTAACAGGCGAGCTCCGCGTGCAGATTTTTTCTCCAAGGAAAATAATTTTTTACATTTCTCGTGATTGACAGGAAATTTATTCACGGTTTAAAAAAACCTTTATCAATTTAGTTTGTGGATGCTTCCTGTCAATTCGTGACAAACAATTCCAAAAAGAAATGTGCGCTTTCTTGTAACATTTTTTGTTAACCGAAATCATAATCATAATTCAAATCTTTAGCAACGATTTCAGTGCAAACAAGCATTAAAACTATAAGACAGATAAAATGACTAAAAATATGTGTAAAGTACCTATCATGATGGATTACAAATATCACCAGCGCATCAACAATTGGTCACGATGGTTCCCAAAAGTTCCCCCATAAAGAGCACGTTTTAATCGGTACATATTTGCTGCCCATGGGGCATTTAAAAGTTTTGGCGAAAGCGCGAAAATTGCTCAAAGATCTTTCGATCCGCGCTTTCGGTGGTGAATGTTCGTCTTTTTCGAGATAAAATGCAGTTTTCATTTCGTTGCCGCACCAACCTCGAGCGAGACTTATAAAAAATATCTGATCCGCCGTATAGTCCACTAGATCGTCCAACAACGGCTCGCTGCCCATCGTTTGAGAGGCAAACTTGTAAGCCATGAAAGCGATTTTTAAGCCTTCGACGTCGGCGATGTTGTCGTTTATGGTTCGTTGCCCACTAATGCACGCATTATGTTCTTCGTAACAGTATTGACTGTATTGTTGAATAAGGCATTGTTTTTTACGATTGAATAGTTTCATCGTTGATTCTTTTAACCATCCTTTGGACCCGGGCGGTCTTTCGGTGATTCGTCCTTCGTCGAAACCGTGTAACAATTCATGCCCAATTACAAATCCTAGCATAGAAAAAAAGGGCTTTTGTTGAAAATATTGTTACAACATTTATCTCTTTAAAAAACTTAAAAACATGGTAAACAAGAAAAATTTTTAGTTGTCTGACTGTCTCCATTCTACAAAATATAATGAAATACATTTGTACATAAACCAGCACGCGATTGTATGGATTTAGGTTGCAATCTTTAACTAATTATGTCGTGTTGAATAGCATTTCATCAAATTGTCGTGATGTTATCAGTGGATTCCCGCAAGGGAGTGTTTTAGGACCATTTTTGTTTTTAGTTTATATCAATGATATCTGTTCGTGTACTGTTTTTCCGACCAAATTAATGGCGTTCGCGGATGACATTAAAATTTTTACCGGAATCAATGATGATAATTGTAGCATTTCATTCTCTCAAACTTTGTGTAATATTTTTAAGTAGTCAGACTTACTTACTTTTACAAACTGCTAAGGCAACTGCATATTTCTGTTAAAAAATGTTTTTGTATTTGTTACAGTAACCGTAAGAAAGCTATTTCGTACAATATAAATGGAGTCGCGTTAAAACAAGTTGATTCTTGTACTGATTTGGGTATTGTCATGAGCTCAAATTGTGATTTTAACCAACACGTTTTACAAACTGCTAAGGCCAAAAATTGTATTTTTTTTACTTTTTAAATGTTTCCAAACTCGTAACCCGGTTATACTTTTGAAAGCTTATAAAGCTTACGTCCTTCCAAATTTGGAATACGCGTCCATCATTTGATCGCCTTTTTTGGTATGTTAATAAAATTGAGTCTGGGCAAAAATTTTTCTCGCGACTTTTACCCGGAATGGGTTCGTTAACTTATATTAAAGGCTTATTTGTTTCCTAGAACTGTTATAGAACCTTTAGAAGTTCGACACGTAAAATAAATGACCTGCTGTTTTGTAATAAAATTATGACATTTTTGAAAACATAAAATTTGATGATTTTTTTATGAGAATCCCGCCATCCAAAACAAGGAAGAACAACGGCCATTCGCTGTATAAACATAATTCTTATGTAAATTTTTCTATTCACGTCGTGTTATCAAACTTGGAACTCTTTACCAAGAAAAATTGCTGGAAAAAGTAGTACAAAATTCTTTTCACGCCGCAGTCAGCTCTTATAAATTTAGTTTCCGTGCTCAGAGGCAGGAATAAGTAAGCGCTTTAGTGTCGCTCTTCTTGTACCATTTCGCATAACATTATTGTATTATTGTTGGATTAATATATATTTTGTTATTCACGAATAAAATTCTTCTTCTTCTTATAATTATTATTATTATTATTATTATTAATTAATTAAACACCCAATTGGGCTTTTTAACTTACCAATGGAACCGTATTTGACTGCTAGTGGGTATGAATTAGAATAAAACGGTGGCAATAAAATGCCCAATAGTAGACGAATTCTCAACTGCCAATAATAAGCGTTGACCAAAAAATTTGGAGGCGAATCTTGAATAACTCCCGTCATCAACGGTTGAAGTTGCTGTTTGAATAATTTCTTTTGAGTTAAAATATCGTTGGCCACCAATGATAAACTGAAGTTGTACATCGGCGTTCTGCCTTCGACTGTCGCGTCGCTTTTTATCCATTCGGGTATATCGTGTTTAAATTTAATTGCGTTAACTTTTTCGATGATACGAGCTTTATCTTCGGCGTCGAGCCAATCTAAACTGGCGACCATGTAACGAAACGCCGAAAAAACCGATTCGGCGATAAGATTGACGTCGGTTTTCCATTCATCGATGTCCACGTGGTAAACGTCGAACAACAGCCGCGCCGTTGCCGAACTGAAGTAGCGAAAAGCTAAATCCAGGCAAATATTTTCTTGTTGTTTCGTTCCCGCGAAATAATCTCGATTATCTTCGGTATCGAACTGAGCCGATTTGAACAAATCGTAATATCGTTGTACGACTAATGCGTAACCGAAATTGTACCCCGTCACTCGATCGTATTTTTTAATGACGTTATTCAGTTTCAAGAAAAATTTTTCGTCGTCCAAAACCACTTCAGGATTCGATTCCAACCATTTCGTTCGGATATCGTCCGGCAGTAATCCTTCGAAATACGTGTGCCACGATATCTGAGGAACTATGGTCGACAATTCGCTTACTTTCACTTGTCGCCCTTCAGTGCTCGTATGACGATGAAGTTCCAAAAGATCTTTCTCGTACGCGAATATAGCAGCGGCTGTGTCGTTCAAATCTTCTTCACTAATGGTTATGTTATGATATTCGCCGATGATTTTTTGAAACAATATCGTCAACGTTGAACGATGTAAGTTGGATAAATGAGGAGATAAATGTAACAAAGGCTTTTCCGTACAATTCACCGAAGCCGTATCGACGACGGCCGATATCATGAATTTCGTACTTTGTTCCCTTTGCAACTTACCGACGTATTTCCAAAAATTTTCATTGTCGTCAAGTTGCCACGGATAGATATCGGTGCCGTTTGCATCTTTGACCATAATATTCGGCAAGAAATACTTATCCAAATTTTTATAAATATCTCTTATCAATGCTTCGTCGTCGGCGTATGGCTTAGCCATGCATTGATCGTAAAATGATTTCAACGATATTTTAAAATTCTCCAAACCACCGCTAGCCAAATTCATCTCCTTCAAAGACACGATGAGCCGGTCGGTGACTTCCTGTTTGGTCCTTTGCAATTCCCCGTGCAAACCGAAACGGCCGAAACTTTCGTTCCATTTGTTGCAAACGTAACCGTAAAAGTCGTCGCAAGGGTCCAAAGAAGTGTCTAAAGCTTCCCTCAGGTACTTCGATGCGGCCGTCCATCCGTCAGGGTCGTACGTGTGACCTTCGGACGACGAACATGTAAAGCTTAAATTTACGATCGCCAGTAAAACAAAATAAGTATATAGATACATTTCTAAGATTTATTAAGTAACTTTTATGCATCTGCAAGAATAAAGCTTCTACGTGAATTTAAAAGAGAAAATTTCTACCTACGCATACATATGTGTTTCACACAGCGACACTGACTGAAAGCATTTTCGTCGGAAATGAGAGTAAAAACTTTTGCTTTCTGACGTTAATTTTCCTCAGCTTTTATCCTCGTGTTGTAACCGATAATAAACTGGAAAGCAACTGCCTCGTTTTCTTATCATAGAACCTTCGATATAAAATTGCAGCTGGTTTTCGAAAACAAAAATGAATAAATGAAAAACTATGGGGTAACGTTTTTCAACATGCTTTTTGATTTCGTACGCGAAACAAAAAATGGATTGATTCTGAAATGAAAAAGTTCGAAAAAATATTTCTCAAGAAACAAGCAGTTTCGACAAATGTAATGTAATGCTTGTCTAGTTTTATCGATAATCTAACAAACATGTGAAAAGTAGAATTTAGCAGTACCTGTAATTTTTGATTAACTATAATAATTTCATATGAATTTATTTCAAGGTTGTCTTGCTGCATCAATTACTGAAACACGTTATTCCTCGTTTCGACTTTATTTCACAAAAATAAAAACATAAAACTGCAGTAAAAATGATCCAAAGACGTTGTTACTGTATCACAAACGTGCATTTTATTCGGTTTGGCGTTCGCATAAGCCTTCGGTCAAGGCGTAGTTCGACTTGCACGTGCAAGTTTTGGTGCTTGCTGGAATAGAAATAGATACCAATAAGAAGGTCTAAAATTATGATCTGATTTGTGAGGTGGTACTTACAATCACAAGTTGCGCTGCGTCCACATTGTAACTCGAACTTGCAAGGACTGCCCGGCGCCACGGTATCGTAACATCTTCCTTCGAAAGCGAAAAACGAAGGTTGACCGGGACACGGAACTGGACAGCACAAAGTAGTGTCAGAAACATCCACGCAAGTGTGAGTTAATGCCGGACAAAAGTTTCCACTCGGTGCCGACGAATCATCGGTGACTTCGGCGTCGGACGAACATTGGTCGACTTTTACAGCGTCGCCACCGGGACACACCGGGGTATTACCCTTGGTCGCCTTAGGACAACAATATCCGATCTCTCCACCGGTGGCAGATCGTACCAATGGATTCGAAAAACAAAAATGAGTCGACGCCGGACAACTATCCGTGCTGCTATCCGATCCATCAGCATCGTTGTTATCGTCGCCTCCTATCGACACCTTTTTTTCGCACGCTTTAACGTTGGCGCCATCTTTTAACGGATCGCCGTTCGGACATTTACTTGCTATAAAAACGTAAGAGAATAAAAACACACAATCTATTTTACTGTATCCTTCGATTCTGGTTTTTTACCTGCTTTGCAAAGTCCTTTTTCAACGGTAAAACCTGAAATACATGCGCACTTTCCGTTTTGACATGACGAATAAGCGACACCGCAATCTTCATCGCCGTCACATTTTTCGTTTAAATTTTGATCTGTAAAATGGAATTTTATGCGTTTTACAAATAAACGATTTCCCTTTTATCATGTCCCCTGCAAGTTTGCAAAATGCTTCATGACTCTTTTCCGAGAGCGCTTAAATTGAGCTCTTATTACCTTTAAATTGGCACACTTTGCCTTTTGGTTCGAAACCTTTTTGACATTCACATTTTCCACTAGCTTCAGGACATACAGGGGATACGCCGACTCCAGCACAATAGAGAATGTTGTTTTTATCGGCGTCACATCGTTCACCGAGAGTAGGTACTGAAAGAAAAAACGTAGTCTTAACAAATGAAATGAGTTCGTTCTCATTTCTGTCACGTTTACCTTTAATGCATTTGCCTTTATCGTTCGCACTGAAGCCATCTCTGCAGATACAGTAACCACCTTGGCAAGTTGCTTGGCGATCAGGGCACGGTTTCTTTTTCTTGCGATCATTTGAGCATTCAGCATCCGGATTGTCGTCGGGATTATCGTCGAACGGACCTAAAAAGGATAAGTTAAATTACTATTGACACAATTGAGAAGCCTTGAAAGTATTACTCGGAGTTGTTGGAGAGTTTTTCGGTGGCGGAGTGTTTTTGCAATGAACCAACGCTAAACACGCCAAAACACATAATAGCAAAATATTCCGCATTATTTGATAATTTTAATACGACTAACGCCACCGAATTTGTTTTGACTAAATAACAATTTAAGTTCGATACACACAGGCGTACCTGTTTATATCTAAAAAGTTAAAGTTCTCAAAAATTTTTAACTTCAGAAGACAATGCGCCTTCGCTTTTGCCCTCGGGTAAAATGAGAAACAAGTCTTTTTCCGCCTACACGCTCGTTACTCTACGTGCATGTGCTGTTTTCTGTGGAAGACAAATATGAAAACAAGAATCATTCTGTCATCTTAAGATACCCACAATACCCCGCAAACTGTTAGGACTCTAGTAAAAAATAGCTAACCGAAAAAAACATTTTCCGTTTGACTTATTGTCGTAGATAATTAACTTAAAAAAGGGTTAAAGTATTTGCTATTTTCGAAAATGATTGGTTAGTTTTAGTAAAAAGTTATAATTCGTGAATGTGCAACATCCATACTACAATAAACTGCAACTTCAAATTACACGAAAAACCGATCATTTTGCAATTGCAAATGTTTACAACAATTATTAGTTGTCGAATCTGCGTCCGTTCCGTCCGGTTGTTTCAACTATTGCTAAGTTTGTTTCGTTTCCTAGCTTTATTTAAAAGTCGACGATGAATTCTGCGTTGTTGCCGTTCGTTATTTTAATGGTATTTTCGTCGTTTATCGACGCCCAACAAAGAACGACGATAAAACCGATTATGTTCGACGAATGCCTGTATTTGTACACTCGCAGCAGATACGAAGATTACAATTCTTGTTGCAGACGCATGTGCGAATATTTGTACGGTGAAGATAAACTCGAACACATTGATCAAGATCTCGCTAGGGACGATACTGTTGGAGCAATGCTACGAATTCAGAATGATTTCACTTTGGGGTGCGAAGGCGAAGGGAAGTTTTGCGATTCATGTAAGACATTTCAACATTTTTGTTTCTAATTGTGTGCTGAAACAGCTAACTTATACCATGTATTTTGTTTGTTTTTTTGTTCAGATGTTCGAAAGAATGTTTACAGTAGTCCTCAAGGTCAAATGGTATTTCCGCCGACTGAACCATGGAGCGCCGGGAACGTTAATTTCATTAGCTTGGCTTTCGCTTTGATTTTTCCATTAAATTTGATTATTTGTTCGTTTCGTTGAAAAATGTGTTAAAATTGAAACTGTGTTTGGGATTTTTGATTTTTTGATGTTTTTGTCTCATTTCTGAAATGCCTATATAATAAGTATGTAATTAATTGTAAATGTAGGATTTATCAAAGAAATAAATGCAATGCAAATTTTTGATCATCAAACGCCACTAAAAACGGTTTTAGTTTTCAACTGAGAAAGTGTTACGATTGTTACCAAAAATACAAAGGAACTACCTGCTATACAGTATTGCACAATTTGGTGCTATGTTTTTTAAACGAGGAAGCTTCACTGTTGTATTTATTTTTGTAATACAAAACAAATAATGATAATTAAATGTGAAAACGTAAAAAATGGACTTACGAAAACCTAATAGGGTATTGCTAATTTTAAAAATGCGGTTAATTGAATTATGCATGATAAATGTTTTGCTGCAAAATATAAAAACAAGAGGTATTGTAAACCAAATCTGAGCATTTATTTTATTATGTCGATTTTGTTTTAAAAATCATGACTGAATAGTGTTGAAAAATTTCATCAATTGTACCACGAAATAATATCATTCATTTTTTTGACTTGGAATTACATACAATGCCAATTGAAAACAAACCTCGTACAGACCAAACTACACCTGTATAGAGAAACACGTCGGATAAAACTGTAAAGGAATTATGAAAAAACGAGTAATGATTAGGTAAAACACGCGGACAAAAAAATAATAAAAATAACCGTAAAACATTGTCGTATCAAAAAACTTTCAAATACAAAAACACACGAACCATATCAATTGTCGAAAACTTCAAATAACGAAACACCGTACAATGCAAAACGAGACAAAGATTTCAATTCAACTAAATACAAAGGGATACACACAAAAAAGCAAACAATCAAATCAATCCGCAGGGATGACCGCCGTTAACGGTACGTGTAAATTTTTATGATTCGACCATTGGACGACACAGCACGTTGCACCAATGAGTTCAACGACTTCGCCTCGTACGTATTGCATATGTTGCTTCAAAGCTTCCCATTCTTCGAAACGTATTTTATACTCGAAAACAGTTATTTGATCGACCAAAAATCGTTGGCAACAACCGAAACACATGGCCACAGTTTGCTTGTCGTTGTATTTTCTACCGACTTTATCGTACAAAAAAGCGTATTCAATGCCTTCGTAAGCTAAAGCGATGGCTAACGGTCGCCAATATAGCGCAATGGCGTCGTTCCTCCATCGCACGACTTCGCCGCATTTTATCGTCCGTTGAGGTAAATTCAATTTCGACTTCAATAAAACGAGTAAACCTTCCAGTTGAAAGAATTCGGCTTCTCGACACAGTTCGTTCAACACTACGACGTTATCATTGGGAAAATAAACGTTGGGACCGTCTCGTAAATAATTCAATACGTAATGAAAATGTCGACCGTCTCTGTCGATGAAATACTCGTCGTTTATACATTTCTCGCTATTTCTCCAATCGTCGCTGAACATTCGAGCTAACATACTATCGCATTCTCTCGTCAACGTTGATAGGGTGGTCGAAAATTTGTACCCGCCGACGTTCAAATTAACGCGTTGACGATTGGAATCGGTCGACGATGAAGCCATTTTGGGTTGAATTTTATTAACAATTCGTCGCTTATTTGATTAACGACCTTAAAAAAATCAAGAAAATTTCGTGAAACTCATTTCTTCGCATTGTCTACCGCGAATAATACAAAAACGTTCAGTTTTTAGTTTAAAAACGTGTATATTAACGAACGAAATGAAATTCATAAAACGTTCGAAATGTTTATTCCAAGAAACGAAAAACCCCATATAATTTACAAATAGTACTCAAACTAAAACGAAAATAGAACAAATAACAGCGAACAATTTAAATTTTCGGGGTAATTTGTCCATGCGTTGCGATAAGCACGTTTTCACTAATTGGAACAACATTGTGACTCTTTCCAATTATCTGTTGACTACTTTCACCCAAAATTTCGACCAGTTCTGAAAGAATAGTTACGACAAAATAAAGTAACAAAATAAAGTTTCTCAATGTGATCATTTATTGTACCTTCAACGACTTGATGGTAGCCGAAATGCAAATAACACAAAAAGCCGAGATGAAGCAAACATACAAGACCGGCTAAAATTAGTTTATGAGTTTTGGCCGGTGTGCGTGAAATGAAAAATAACGCCTTAAATTTGAAAAACAAAATACTATCAAAACAAGATCAGAAGCAACGGTTCACAAATTTACCAATCTAATGCTCGACAAACCGCCAAAAACGACGAGCAACACGTAAAAAATAGAATGAGAATGAGAAAAGGCATCAACGAAGATGGTCAAGGCTAAAACGATGCAATGGCCAAACAATGCGTAACCCTGAAAAATATTTATAACGGCAAATTATTGTTTCAGACAGGAAGAAAAGAACATTTACGATCATGGAAAATGTTTGAGTCATGGTAACACTGGACGTAAATATGTAAGCCATTGTATAAATGCAAAGTGACACGAAGAACCAATAACCGAAACACGTAACGAACGCGGCTCCTATCAAAGTTCCGTCTTTCTGGAATAAAAGTGTGTTACTAATTAAAACTGCATTTGACATTAAAAGTAAGTAAAAAGGTGGCACTCACAACAATGTATTCGGACGTTTTCATCATGTACAACAAAAGTGCCACTAACGTAAACAATAACATCAACGGACCGTATAAATCTTCAGCAATTTTCTACAATGATTAAATAATTAAATGATAAGGAAACGAAATGTTTGAATAAAAAATAGCACAAATGCCAAACCTGCATTGATGACGGCTTCTGAGGAACGAGAGATAGTAACAACCTATTGCGAACTTGCTTCGGTTCTACATCGAAATACGGTCGAAAAATATCTATATTGGTGTACAAAATGAAAGCACGTTGAACTTGTTGTTGGCCTGCTTCCCAAACCTAATTATCGGGTATATAAAAAAACTATTATCACACAGAAAATACCAAATTTCATGGTTTGACTTTTTAATACCATTTTCGTTAAGTTTGATTGAAAAGTTTTGTTGCCAATTTGTTCATCGTCGTCGGCAGTTTGTTGCAAACCGGAAGAACGTCGCCGCACTCGCCCCGCGCTCGTATCGAACGTCGTCGATTGATGAATGCTGCGAAAATTCGGATTTAATTCTTCCGGTGGTTCCATTTTAACGTTTATTTCGATCAAAACTGATCAAATCACGAAGAATACAGATTATTTCTCGTTTCAGCTCGTAACCAACAAAACAGGCACAAAACAAGAAACAAGAAACGACTACGAAAGCAGACAGACGTCGCAACAACATAATCGTTCAGCGACCCAACGTTGAACCTTTTCAATTAGCATCAAGTTTAAAAAAACTTGAAAATTATAAATAATTAACAGCTGTTAAAAGCTACAAAATAATAAGGCTTATTTTCTTTCTCATTAATTCTTATCTATTGAAATGTCTTGAATCTTTTGAACAGTTGAGCCTCTTCGTAAATGTGTTACATGAATGATTTCCTGAAACCAGAAACAAAATGATTTTCATTGATTAAAATCGTGTTTTTGTTTACAATGTTACAGAAAATGTCAATTGTAATATCGAACATGATGTAAAAATCAGCACTGCAAAAATATGATCGTCGTTGCTATGTTTGAGATTTTGTCATTTATACATTCATCTTAAACACTGTTCAATACCACGATTTTCATTTGAAACTCGTTAAAGAAGGAAATAATAATCTTTTTTGTTTATTTTAAATCTATAATACTCGATCTCTATTTGTTTTACTATTGTTAATTAATGCAATGAATATTTTAAAAAATTGCCTGAAAATTGCTTGCAAAATCAAACTTCTGTACATGAAACGCGTTCTATTGCACGGTTCCTTTCGTTTTACGTTAAAACGATATAAATTTCTTTGCAGTCTCTTTCATACTGTATTAGGAATTGTGGATTCGAAATTTGTCTCGTTCAGTCGTTTTCGATGCCAAAAGCTGCTGCCAACACTTTTGAGATTTAGTTCAAATGGTAAAACTAATCATTCTTTTGCTGTTTTGTAATATTCGTGTCAACGCTTTAGTACCAGGCTTATATTGTGGTGAAACGAATTGTTACGATTGTAAGAAAAATAAATAAGTCGAAAATATATATTTCGTTAAAATTTATTCATTTTGGTTCACTTTTGTTCTAGTATTGAATGTAACGAGAGAATCGACAAAAAATGAAATTGCAAAATCATATCGAAAGTTAGCTGCTAAATATCACCCTGATAAACAAAGGGGCAGTGAGGTATTTGCGTTCGCGTTAAATCTTCCTCCAGAATATGTTATTTGATTAACTATTCATTGCTTTAAATTTAGAGCGAATTGAAACTTGCTGAAGAAAAATTTCGTGCCGTAGCCGTTGCTTACGAAGTATATGTTTGAGTACAAAGCATGTTTCTTGAATGAACACGTTTCTTTTATTGTAGACTCTCAGAGATGACGACACTAGGAAAGATTACGATTACATGCTCGATAATCCAGGTAGATTTTATATGTTCGTCTTAGTGCAGGATATTTGCTTTGAAGATCTTATTTTGCTATTTTGACAAACGTCGTGAAATCATGTTTCAGACGAATATTATCGGCATATTTACTATTACTATCGTCACAAAGCACCAAAAGTGGACGTGAGACTCGTTATATTGAGCACGATTGTGGTTATTTCGTTGATTCAGGTGATACAAAACAGTTTCACGCGAAATTTTCCTTTCAATCCGATTTAGTTTTATAGTACATAAGCGCTTGGCATAAATACAATGAAGCAATCTCGTTTCTTTTAACACAACCGAAATATCGTTTGAAAGCTGTGGAAATCGCTCGAGAACGTGGTTTATTGAGAGACGGAAAACAACCGAAAGGGAAGAAAAGACGAGATAAAGTTGGTTCGATTCGGTTTCATAAATAGCAATATCTTTTATATACGTTCCTTTTTATTTCATTAGGATGAGATTAAGGAAGAAGAAGAAGCTGCAATTAAGTCTATAATCGAAGAAAATGTCGACGTCAGGTGCTAAAAAATAAGAAACAAGATTTTCGCAGTGAAATTATTGTTTTCTCGATTTGTAGGGGTGGATACAAAAAACCGTCGCCGACCGACGTACTTTGTTTCCAAATAATCATTCTTCCGTACACCTCATACAATTTTGTAAAATTTTATCTGCGATGGTTATGGAAATTTACGATAAATAAAGAAGAATACGGCGAAGAAGAAAAATATTATTTAATAAGAAAGAATCTCAAAATGACCGAAAACCAATTCGAAGTAAAGATTTTCTCAAGTTGCACCATAAACTGCTTAACAGTATGTAGTTGGTTAGTTTAAGTTTCTAAAATGAACATGATCATATTTTTTTCGAGAATTTGCCTTGTAATCATGACATTAATTTGTTCTCGTTTCACCGTTTTCTAGTGCCTCGATGAATCGCAAAAAGAAGAATATATGGACGAACAATTGTGGATTAAACAAATGTTCCTCGAATGGCAAAAGGAAAAAGAAGACGAAGAACGAAAAGCCAAAGCCGGCAGTTCGTCGTACAAACGTTATCGTCGTTACATGAAAAACCACGGACCAGGCCAAATTAGTTTCATCGACGACTGATAAATGTGTTTTAGTTTTATTTTATTAATTTTCGAACACGCTAATTTCGCCCGGTCTTTCACTTTATCGAACGACGACGTTAAACGTTGTTATTGTTTCGTTGTTAGTATAAAAATAAAGTTATATTTGATGAAACAAGAAACGAATTCTTTTTCTATAGAAAAGGTTCTGTAATCGGTTTCTTCTAAATTAAAAATAGCACGATAATGTTTCCTGCCGAGAACATTTGCGATTCATAGAAACTTTCGTAATACACGCAATGTTGGTAAAACTTCTACGAAACAACATCTCGTCCGTAATTAAACGTCGATTTCAAACTTTGGTGTCTACGTCATGGTTAGCCGATCAAATTTCGGCATCTAACAAAAACGTGAAAATTTTGCAAGCATCTTGGACAGATTGCCAAGACTACAATTACGGTCACATTCCAACCGCAGTATGCTTCAATGGAAAAGCTTGTCGAGACAATGAAAGCTCCTACAAAAACATGTTTCCATCGCCAGATGCGTTTCAAAAGTAAACTTACAGAGTAAATTTTTTGTTTTTCTCCAATTGTTCGCAGTCATTTTCTTGTAACGACCACAAAGAACATAATACAAAAAAGTATGCATATAGGCACGTTTTTTGTAAGATTGGACCTTTGCCTGTATATGACTGATTGGGACCCATCTCAGAATTAAAATCTAAATAGCCTAAATTCTAAGAAACATAGTGGGCTTCGTTTTTTCATTTGGCGAATAGTGATCTTCGAGGACCATTCCAAAAATCAAAAATTTTCAAAAAACATGGGTTTCGTAAAATCGTTCCTGCTCATTTAATATTAGAGATGCAAAGAGTTTCTTCACATGGATCGAAAGAAGATACAATACCCTACAATTATCATTCTATCAACTTTTTACGTAGTCTCCGTCCTAAAGAGATAACGAGGTTCAAAGTGCGTGCCCATAATTTTCAGTGTACAAACACAGCTCATTCAGACAAACTAAAAATCGGTAACCTCTTTTTATTTTTTGTATCGAAACATTTTTCATTTACTGCCTTATTTGTTCACATGTGTAAAAAATTTTTATTCCCGAAAGAGGGCTCAAAACGCGAAAAACCGAAAAAGTTGGCTTTTTTTCATACTTTTGTCACTAGTTTGCACATTTCTAATATTAAATGAACAAGAACGATTTTACGAAACCCATGTTTTTGAAAATTTTTGATTTTTGGAATCACTGTTCGCCAAATGAAAATACGAAGCCACTATGTTTCTAAGAATTTAGGCTATTTATATTTTAATTCTGAGATGGGTCTCAAGCAGCCCTATACAGGTAAAGGTCCGTATTACAAAAAACGTGTCTTAAACGACTGAGTTGCATTTTGCTTAAGTAAGGTGGAAGTTTTTGTAATTTCAATTTCATTCCTTATAAGCATCTGTTTTTCTGTCATGCGTCTTATTGTTCCAATAAATCGTTCTTTATCCAAACGATTACTGGAAATGATTCTTTAAGGTATGTTTCGGAGAACCTTGGTGTAGACAACGAGTCTCATATCGTCGTATACGACGATAGTTCCAAAATACCTAGTTTGGATCAAGGAGCACGAGTGTGGTTCATGTTTAAAGTTTTTGGACACGACAAAGTTTCATTGTTAAATGGTGGTTTATTTAAATGGGAAGAGGAAAAAAGAGAATTAGAAACGAAAACACCACAAGTAACATAGTTTTCGTTTAGTTTTGCAGTTTCACAACAAAATTATTCATTTATTGCTCAAACACAGCTCGCACCAAGCTAAAAATACAATCTAAAGTTGCTCTTCCAATATCATGGTCGAGGTATACTTTCAGATCGAGAAAACAAATTTCGTTGCGACATACAAGCCAGAATTGATGACACAATTTGAAGGAGTTTTAGAAAATGTAGAGTCGAAACAGTTTCAACTTGTCGACGCTCGTGTGCCGGGCCGATACTACGGGATCGGACTAGAACCCCATGGTATGATTACAAAACGATACACGCTTCTTGCATTATGAGTCAATAAAATTGAAACACGTTTGCTTGCTTTTCGAAGGCAAGGCTGGTCGAATACCGAATTCCATAAACATTCCCGTGCAAAAGTTGATCGATCCGGACACAAGGCTAATACTTGAAAATTCAGAATTAAAAAAAATATTTCAAAGTTCCAAGATTGACTTGAATAAACCCTTATCGACTCATTGCGGTACCGGCATCCACGCTTGCGCAATCATTTTAGCCGCTAGTTTATTGGGAAAAACGGACACAAAACTATACAATGGTAGGTCGAACGAAACTGTTTGCTCTAATTTAAAATTTTTCGCGACATTAACTTGTTTTTTTACAGGTTCTTGGTGTGAATGGAATCAAAGAGTCAGTGATAAATTAATCATTAAATAATAAAATAAATTGTAATTGTTACTATAGTCACAACTTTTTGAATTGGCGGTTTTATTAACCCGGATTGAATTGAAATATGCTTTTGCCGTTGAGTTACAAGTTACTATACACTCACTTTAGGCAAATTTCGACGTCGACCCGGCGTCGGATTTGCTTTTATCGAGGACGAGGTGAATTACGTTTCACGCCGACGAACTTTCAACGGAAGCTCAATTCGGAGGAAGAGGTTGGTTGTGGTATTCGCTTTTTTTTCTTCCAAATGCTTTCGGACAAAATTTCAATTCAGTCGACGAGCGTCGTAAGTAAAAAAGGCTAAGAGTATTTTTTATTTTTTGTTTTAGATATTTTTTGTTAAAAATCGTCCCATTTTTTTATTCGTTTCGTTTACTTATACGTTTTAAAGTCAAATGGTTTGACATTTTCTAAAGTTTTCTTATTTGAATAATGCGTTCATAAAATCTAAAGGAAAAGTTTTCAACCAGTATTCGACCAAAGCGCGCAAAATAAGTCACTGCAATGTTGGGTTATTTAACCTCGGGTGATCATAAAACTTACCGAAAGTTGTTTTACTAACTTCGAAAATGTGAAACTTATTTAGCTTGCTTAAAATTAAAATTTGAATTCTGAATTCTGCATTCATTCCTATTATGGTTTACATTATAATGTCTGATGGCAGCAAAAACGTTAACGTTGAAGACCAGGGGAATTTCCTTAAACAATTCAATGCATTTCAGGTAAATATAATCTTTGGGGGAAGTAAGATTATATTCGACCTTGTATTTAAAACGAAAAAACAAATTCCTGCTCAAAATTTGTTAGAATGAATGTGGGCTGTTTTTTTAATTTAATTACGATATATTTCAGAAGACGTCAACTTTGCGTCGATGCCCCGAGTGCGAAAAGAAAAATATCATTTCGCCAATTTTACCGAGACGACTCTGTGAAGACACCGCCATATGGAAATGTTCGAAATTGGGGGTAAGCTTTTCTTACATTACAGTGGTTCCAATTTTAAACTCAGATAGACTAGATATTTTGATTATAACTACTAGTCTGTAGGTCGTAACGGAGACGTTTGGGAAATTTTCGAACTGCCGTTCAAATTTTGATTTCAATAATATCAATTATTTTTCGGACTGTTTCTGTTTTTTGCTGGCCACGTATCCCAGGATTTTCTCGAAACAGACACATAAAAATGTTATTGTTTTTCAGTGCATTTATCCGTTGAATACGGATCATGAATTTTTCAAAACCCAAGTCGTTCCCGTTAGCACCATCGATCCGAGTCTATTTCGACGTCCGTTGCCCGCCGATTATCAAACGTGCCGATCAGTAAATGCGTCCGATGACGGCAGTAGCGGGGCGAGTAACAGTTCCGTCGAAGTTCAAATCGTGAAACGCCCCGCTGTCGTCGCCCATAAATTGCCCGAACCGGAAAGCGTCGTCGATTCGTCGTCGTTACCGATACGAAAAAAACGTGCCATCGTTTCGTCGCCGGCAGCGGTTAAAACCGTCGTAAATTCGCTGCCAATTAGGAACAGTTCAACGCCGCCGAGTCGTTTGTTGAATCACATTATCAACAAACAATCGAATAATAGTTCCTCGGTGTTACGATTATCGTCCGACAACGAGAAAAGCGATGCACCGAAACACATTCAACCTGTGAAAAAATTACCTCGACAACAAAATTTATTATCGAAATCACCGTACGGCGGCTTGTCGGGCTGTTCGTTTCCGGCTTACGTGCCGACAGCTACCAAAGAATTTTCCGATCGTAAATCCGACGTTTTTTCTTTGTCGAGCAGCGACAATAGCGATCGACCTCGACGTACGGCGGCTCTCAGCGCGACACTGAAAAGGACTCTGAAACACAATATTCTCAATGCCAAAAAAACCAATCATCAACCGATTGGTTACGATTCGACGTACGTGAAGCAAACTTCTATGCAAGCCGCCAACGTTTCGAATACTAATTCTTATAACGTCGTTGATTTCGCCGATCCGTTCCGTTCGTTCGAAATGATCAGCGATCAATTGAACAAAAACTTTCAAATGTCGTCTGATCATAATTCGTCGAATTGTTTAATTGACCCGGCTCTTATTTCGTCGACGTTGATCGACGACGACGGTGGATTTTTTTCGTTTTCGACCAATTCTCTCGAACCGTCGGACGACGTCGATTTCGGACAATTTAACGTCTTCAACGGCGACTATCAAAGCTTATAATACGATTCGATGTTTTTTGTTTCGTTTCGAATTATTTCTTTTTCGTTGTGACGTTAGAGAATTATGCGTGTGAATGCGATTAATTTTCGATTGGAGACTGACTGTTTTTTTGTTTATTTGTTCTAAAGATAAATTTAATTTGTTGGATAAAAATATTTTGAATTTCTTTGTTTCAAATTTGTTTGAAATTTCTGAAAATATTTTTCGATAAGACTTAGACTTTAAAAAACGTGAAAGTTAAATCCTAGCAGGTATGGAAGAAAAAAGCATTGTGAAAAACGTAAAAAGGCTGGTTAACGGACTTGCCTATCGACGATATGGTGCGAATTCTGGAAACATACGAAGTTTTTACGACCACTTGTTAAATTTCAAGAAATCTGATTCTAAAGTTTCGATGAATACGCTCGTTTGTTACTTACGCTTGATTCAAAATCGATCAAGTGCGGCCGACAGATTGGAAACGTTAATCGGTGAAAATTTCATTTCAATTAGTCAAAAATAAGTCACTATTATTTTATTCGTTTTCAGACGCAGCGGAAATCGCTGGCAAAGATAACTACGACATACATAACGTGATTCAATTTTTGTGCTGTTTGAGCAATATTTCTAACGTATCGGTCGACGGTGAAATTCATATCGAGACAAACTTTGAACTATTGAAATTTTCGATTGAACCGACTATTAAACCCGTTGTGAGTACAATAAGTATTTTTGTTGTATTTAAAGTTAGTCACTAATGTGTTCCCCATTTTCATTGCAGAGATTGCAGTTGGAAAGTGTTATCACTAGCGAAAGTTCGAATTTCAATACGTCGTTGAACACAAACGACTTTCCAATCTTGCCGAAATCTTATCGGCATAAAGATGTCGACGAAGGTAAGAAACGAAAAGTGTTACTTATGATAAAATCGTTTTAGACAACCAAAACTATTTTTCAGGCTACGAAGAAGGTTCGCCGTCCCGTTTATTGACATATAACGCCGTCGTTGGACAGTTGTTGGTTGAGTCAAATTTGAGCCATGAACGCGAACTACATGGCTGCATTAAATCCATTTGCTTTAACGAAGACGTTTTGGATGAAACTGTCGACCTTTCTTCCTTTCGGTCGAAACTTTTCTTGTCCGAAGCGGGCGACGAAGTGTTTCACGAAGTTTATTTCCGGAATTACTTGCGACCTTTGGAAACTATTTTACCTACCTCGAACGACGAAAATTGTTCAAATATTAACACGTTTCGGTTCGATTATTTAAAACGAAACGTTAAAAATTTACTTCTCGGCGTTGAAAGCGATTTGTTCCCGTTAAGTGAAGTATCGCTTATAGTTGTTTATACTTGTTAGCACTTTAAAAGACGAATTTTTATTGATTTAGAAATCAAAATCGTTTCTGTTACGTCCTCTCCCGTGTTTAATCGGCGTTTCGACTGAATTATTAAAACATGAACTGCTTCCGTTAATTGATGCAGGAAACAAGTAAATTGACATTTTCAAATTGTTACTTGATTAAAATTTTAAAATTAATTGCAGAATTTTGATTTCAGATTCGTCTACATTTATAATTCGTTTGATTCTCATTCCGACGTGTTCTCGCCAATTCTGAGTTCATTCTTTTGTTCGATTCGTCACGAAATGAGCAATTTACAGAATCAAGTGAACGACATTTGTACCGTTGCTGGCGGTGTGATTCAACTATTCGGAAATTTGAGACCGATTTGCGAAATTATTACGTAATGCAATTATATTTCGAGTGTTTTAAAAACTGGACAAAATTCGTTTCGCTTTTTAGCTACGTTCACGATTTGATGAAAACTCTGGAACGTAAATTGGACTCACATGTTGATACCGCAGTGAGTCGTTAACGGACGAGTTATTCGTTCTTTTGTTCTCATTCTTATTTTATTTCGGCACAGATTGTCTGGCTTATCGATACTTTATTCGATTTGAGCACTTCTTTTAGTTTTTGTCCGCATAATTTATTATTTAAACGAATATTTGGGCAAATTTTCCTTATATATTTTTCGTAAGTACCTTCGTCAGTTTCACGTTTCGATCACTTTTGCTTTCATTTTTCAACGAAAACGGTCTGTTTTTATTTTGTTCGTTTCTATTTCAGTTACATCGAAAATTGGGTTTCTTTCGGTCATTGCGATCAAAATCATCGAGACTTTTTCGTCGCTTCTAACGAAAGTTTTTCACGTTGTCGAGGTGAGTTGCTCTGTCACGCTTTTTTACTTTCCTTCAACGAAGAACTTTTGTCACAGATCCAAAATTATGGAAGCTGTCTTCTCACCTAATTCACGAACGAATTCCGAATTTTTTGAAGCCGTTGTCCGCTTCGATTTATAACGCCGGAAAGCTATCGTGTCTCGTAAATTCTTGCTCGAACAACTCACATGAAGTAGCTGGTGAATTGTGAATCGTTTTTGCAACTAATTGATTCTAATTGTTACGGTCTCAGGCTACTTCCTGTGCCGCAAGCGTACCAAAAGTGAAACGAATCGAGTTTACGTTATTTGGTCGAAATGATCTCCCATTAAATACTTTTTCTGATCTCAGTCACGATTATTGTGACAGTTCGCTGAAGTTCGAAGAATTTCTAAGTGAAAAAGTTTTATCGAAGTACTTGAAGCTTCTTCGAAATGCATGTTTCGATGTAAATGTGATCGCATTCACCTTTCTCAGAGTTCGAAGCGTGCACGAAAAGACAACGAGACACTTGTTGATCGCTTGCGATTTATATGAAATTTTCAACGCTTTGCGTCAAATGTATTTGGGCGCGAACGGATTTTTTACGACGTCTCTAACGAAAATTTTATTTCCTTTATTTCAAAATATAATTACAACCGAAATGACCACTGGACTTTTATGTCCATTACTTTTGACCGGAACGTTCGGTAAAGCGACGAAAAATCTTTCATTTTTTTCCTTTTACGAGCCCTTTTTTAGACCAATGTGTCGAATCGTTGTCGATTAATAGAAATTTATTAACCAACGTCAGTTTCGCGTTCGTCGACGTTGAAAAAGCGATCAATTTGAATAATATAAATTTTTTCGACCGATTGGAATTACATTGCGAAATACCGTGGCCGTGCAATTTAATAATTACGGATTCGATATTGGTCTGGTTGAAGAAACTATTTCGATTTCTTTTGTCGCTTCGATGGACGATTTGGTGTCTGAACGATGTTTGGAACTTTCTGAAAAGTTGCGAAAGTGATGCCTGCTTTTTGGTAAGCGATAGCAATTTTCAATTGCATTTATATCAAAAATAACTGATGTATACATGTAAGGAGCGAAATAATCGTCTTCGTTAGAGTTTTGGTAACGGGACACAGCTAAAGTCGCATATCAACTATAGTTCACTGGTCATCGAATATTGTTTTACATTTCTTCCACTTTTTATCGTCTCAATTTTTGATTTGTAACCGTTTTCAGGATCGACACAAACTGATGCTTTGTCAACGAGAAATGAAACATTACGTTCAACAATTGGAAATTTACGTATTGCATCAAACGGTCGATGTATGTTGGTGCGAATTTCAGAAAAATTTAGAAGCTGCCAACGATTTCGATTCCATATTTACGTCTCATAAAAATTACATAACATCGATCGTTACTCGATGTTTATTGAATCCTAAAGCGCTACCTGTGTACGATTCAATTCGGCGTTTGTTGGAATGTATTTTAAATTTTCGATGTAAAATCATTTTCGACGAAAATGAACAAAAGGCGTTTCACGTTTACGAAGAATTTAGAACTCGCTCGAAAGCGATTGTAAACGGTAAGAAAAATGTTTTTTTATGATTAAAATATTCACTCTTGAAATACATTAAATTTTCGTGCACCAACATTATTTCCAGTAGAACATATATTGTTGTTTTTTTTGTTTTAGTTATCAATAAATTGGCTTCTCGAGGATATCAACCGCATCTGGGTGAACTTTTACTTAGATTGAATTTCAACGAATATTATTTCACCTTTTCATAATTTGTCTCTTTTTCTGAACAATGTTCTTTGCTATTAAATAAAAAACAAACAAATTAAATGATGTATAATAACTGTTTGTATGGACAACACAACGAATAATTAAATAAAGCCCATACGTTGGACTTAAAGTTTGAACAAGTTGAATTTGCTAACTGTTACTACTTATGTTACTACTTATTTGGAAACATTTCAGTTACAAAACTGTTACATAATAAAAGTTAACGTTTCAACACGCTTAAAAATTTTCGCTTTCGTGCGCCACTACTTTGAAAACGCGCGCATTATCGACGCGGTTTTCGCGTTTAGGTCAATTTTTTTGGGCGATGTAATTTTCTGCTTTCCCGTTTGAGGAAAATTTGAAAAAACGATTCAGCCAATTACCAATTTCCTCGTTTTTTAAATTAAATTTGTACAGTTTGTGACTTACGATTTTTGTTTCGTAATGAGCTGAAAAAACGTTCGAAAACGACGCTAGTACGGAAACGCCAGGGTTTTTCCCTGAAGAATTTCGGCAATAAAGTAAGCTTATGAAAAAAAATCAAAAATAATCATGGTTTTATTTTTTGCGTCCTTAAACCGTAAAATGAGCCGTGTTTTTGCCTGCTGCGACAGTTTGCGATCGCGCGATCGTTAGACGGTTTCCCGACGTTTCGACTTGAGAAACTGACGCGAGAATTTTTAGCTCGCTTCTAACTTTTAGGCTTGTCGGTAAAAAAGATAAAAAGCTTGAAAAGCAAACAAACTTCGCCTGCGTAGGAAATCTTTTCGGGTACCAGTGACGCACCGAAAAACCAATGTTAAAAGTTCAATCATCAACTTTGATACGCAATTATTTGCTTCAAACTCTCGTCTTGTTGTTTTATTCTTCGTTCAACGAATCTAGCCATTTTTGTGTGACTGCGAATCGATGAATTTTTTGTAATCAAACAATTTTATCGTGCTTCTTTAAAAAAATGCTGCTAACAAGCCGACACGCCGTTTTACCTTTTAAGAAAAGTCCGAAAGGATTTCGTATGGCCGAAGTAAGGACCGTTATTTGCGCTCATGCGGTGCGTTCGTTTATGTTTGAAATCTTTTTTTAGTACCTTGATAACTGTCGCTAGGGAAGATGTTTCGATTTTAATATTTTTTTCAGCCCTTTGATTAGTTTCTTTGCTAGAATAGAATGAAAGTGATATTTATATTTACCTGACGTTTCAAAAGTGCGTTCAGCTTCAAAAATTGCCAGTTTTACTTTTGCAGAGGTACACGTTGGTGTTTGACGAATTTTGGCTTCGAGATATTTTTCTAAATTATAAGAAAAACCCGACAAATTGTCGATCCGAAGCATTTTTCGCTTTCCTTTTGAATTTTTTCGAGTATGTATTACATTGCAACACGTTTCGACGTCGGTTCACAAAACATCAGTTAGGTTTTTGTTGATTAACTTGAAAATCGTCGTTGACAAACGTAAAATCTGCCGTTTCGTATTTCTCTTTTAAAACTCACCGCCGACTGGTGTGGTGCAACAAAACTCGAAACAAGTATTCGACGTCCCAATTGAATTTTTGATTAATTAATTTATTTGTTTTTGCGTCGAACGTTGTAATCAACAAAACAGACGCGACGCCGCCGTTCTTGATACCGATCGCGTCCGATTTGTAAAACGAAGTAGTTAGCTTAGTTTTTGAAATCGAAATTTATATCTGTCGCGGTGGCTCGAAGATGAATCGTCGAAAAATGGGAACGATTACGGAGGAAGCCAGTTGGCGGTAGATATTTTCGTTTTCTCTCAAGTTGCGTTGATTAATGGTCAAAATTCGTGAACACCCGATGGCCGACGACTATAATGTATCGACCCGGTTGTGTTGGTCGACGGAGAGAAGTCGAAAAGGAAAAAAATGTCATTTTCCTCTTCTCCGTTACGTATTAACCGCCCGCCTGCATGATGGTCTGTATGCGTTGGATTGTTTGCGGTCGGCTTTGGATTTGACGAAAAATTTCCACTCGTCGACGACGATAGAGTAGAACCGCCGCCGACCACCACCAGTCTAACGAACGGACCGTTTCGTTTCGCCGCCGATCGTTCATCGTCCTTCGATGCGAAATCGAAAAACTATGTTATTAAAACGAACGAATTTTTCGTGTTCACGAATGTTAGCAACGTTTTTCTAACTCAGAAACGTGTCGAATGGAACTTTGTTTACGTTTCTGTTTAACTTTATCGCACACGTTAAATATTTGGCACCATTAGCCGCGGTTAATGAACACGAAATTTAGTTTCGTTTTTTTTTTCGCGAAAAACTTTCAACATTTGACATTTCGGACGCAAAAATGTCAATTTTAGGAGTGCAGTTTACGCGCGAATTGAGTAAACGCTAACGAAAACGATTTCTGTGATTGCAACGACAAAACGTCTTCGTCGTTGGTCGACCAAGCTACCGTTCGTATTTACTCGCCCACAGTACTTGTTCGATGTTGATTTTTGCTCGACCAACGGTATGTAAACCGGAAAAATGTTGTTGACCCTGCCTTTACTAATTATGAACCTTTTTTACGTTTCGTTTTCTCATCACTGAGAGGGCTTATTTGATTAATCTCTCGCCGTTGAGTACATAGTTCGCTTAATTGGAACATAGGGACGCTATCAGCAATACATGAAAAGATAAAAACAAATTTCTTATCCGATTTCCGCACGTTTTTTCGTTTTTGCGTTCGTTGATTGAGATATGACGATAGGTAATGTACGATAAATTTTTTCCTCGGCAACATAATTCAATTAATCTAGGTTGATTGCCCTTTTTTCATTTGATCACTGTTTGTTGTGTTCCGTATTATATTACATAGTAATGATTTCGGAAATATTACGCATCGCTGGCGGTCGAAGTGGGGAGCCAAAGATTTCCAACTGTTAGCGACCCGTTTAAGGTTTCCTGAGCTCGATGTCTGGACATTTTTGCGAAACGCATGATTTCCCACAATTGACGCACAAAAGGGGCGGATAGGAACCGTTCGTTTGTTTGTGGCGGGCTGCGCGTTCCGTTCTTTCACTGGTTTCGTTTCGTTTCTGTTTCTAACGTTTGTTTTGTATGGTTTGGTTCGTTTCGCTGATCGACAAAAATCAAGATGCGCGACGAGGGCGACGTTCGAAAGAATGTTTCGTCGTCGAAGTTTGAGTTTATTCGCCCAACTAAAGAACGTCGTCGAAAAAGTTGACGAGAACGAAAAAATTGTCAGCAATAAAGACCTTAAATTAGGGAAACGTTTTGTCGTCCATGCGTACCTGTCGATGTCACATTTTCTTCGTCGATCGACGCGTTTTTTGATACTTTTTTGATAGTTGGCGATTGTATACATCGTCCGAGGGAGGATGATTTTTACGAGCGGCGAAAACCGGTCAAAGTTGACCTGCGACCCGATTAACTCTCCTCAATTCGCGATGCATTTTCCGCACTTGCTACCTATAAATTAATCATTTGTTGAATCTACTTTTCCGTGTTGCGATGCGTTTCCAAAAGAAGTTTTTGGTAAGTAATTGAATCTGGAGAAAAAACAAGTTTCCTTGCTATGTATTTTGATTTTAAACTATCTTCGACAGATTATTGTCTGAAAACATTACAGCGCGATGTCTTGTGCACGTGGATTTAAGACAATCTGACGTTATCTTTGCGTAGTAGTAGTTTTTTCCTCGCCGAATCGTTTCATTTTTATGGTCGTGTTCTGTTTACGAAAAATTTATGAAGCCCCCCCCCCCTCCAAATCCGGCGATCTTCTTCTTCGACTGTCTCGGCGTCGTCTCACGACAATTTTTTCGCCGCTACGATAATCCAAGTTAATTTTCCGGGATGCGTGTGTGTGCGATCGGCGACGCGTTCTTATTCGACACGAATGTAATTCTCAATTAGTCTGGTCGAAATATATCGTCTTCTTGTCTATTTTATTTATGTCGTTGTGGGAAAAGAAGAGTATCTTCTCGGGAAGGACGGTCGCAAAACGCAAGAGGGTTGGAGTAAAATTTAAACCCTGAATGAGAAATGAGGAGTGCAACAATGTGATTTTCGGCGTTTCATCGATGTTGTTTATTGGTATTGCAAACGAGCGTTTTGACTGATCGACTGCGTCTGTCTGGACGTTATGCGTTTTGTCTCTTCAGCGGATCTTTTTTCTTTTTGGCGGTCAATCGTTTCTTAACAAACAACATTCGCCCGCCCACGCAACATGCTCGACGGCGAACGACGTACGACCGACGACGAAGTTTTCACTCCAAACAAAAATGAATCAGTTTTACTCGCATTTGTAACCATTTTTACGACGCGTTGAAGTTTTATTTTGTTCACATAACGACCAACCCCGTCCGTCGTACGTCGTCGTCGTCGCAGATGAGAAAGTTTTCGAAAGAAAACGAAGTTTCCTTTGGGTTTGTATTAAAATGTAAAACGACGACGGAAAATTACCGGTCAGTTCCGCTTCTGATGATGACCAATTCGACGTTGTTTTGTTGTGTTTCGCTAAATAACCGACAAATAGATTACTCTGAACAGATTTGCTTTTTATTTTGGCATTAATTCATTGACTCATCGCCGGATACTGGTTTTCAATAGTCTTCAATCTAACTATCTAAAACGGGACTTCCTAAAAAATCGTGCCATTCATTCTTAAAACTTTTTTGTCGTCCCACCGTATTTGGAACAGTTTCTTTAGTGTCTGCGATGAGTACGGGTGGCAAAAATTTCTAAATTTATCGGCCTTTGTTGTTGGTTTTTATTTATTCCGTGCGAGTGTTGCGTTTCGTTTTGAGCACTTGAATTATGTGGACGGCTACAGTTCAACGGTGGAAAATGGTGTGTTTTGCGTACGCTTGAGGAGGAATATTATAATACATTTTTCTCTTATTTTCGGCGTCGGTTTAATAAACGACGAATATAGATCGTTTTTGATTGTGTCGATCCGTTTATAGAACCACGGATCAGTCATTAGATAGACAAAAATGGATCCAATTTCATAAACGTCCCCTACCATTGTTATGAATCAATTTTTTCTCTTCTTTTTTTCTTGTTCTTTTTCCGTACGAAGACGTCGAATTTTTTTAATATGTATCTGTTTTTTTCTCAGATGAGCGAAGGGCGGCGCACTCAAATTGTATTAATCGACGATCGTCAGCTCGATATCGTCGTTCAGCCTCGTCTGTCGGTCGACGAATTATTGAGCATTGTTGCTTCGCATTGTCCTTTAAAAGATCCGGATAAACAATATTTCGGCTTAGCATTTTTGGACGACAAGTAAGCCACTAACGAGACGTTCTTTTTGTTATTTATTTTTGCAGATTGCGATGATTCACATTTTAGGCAACAATATCACTGGCTTCAAAGCGAACGACGAGTTCTCGATCACGAATTTCCACGAAAGTTTACTATCTCTGGAGCAACGCTGAATTTGTATCATTTAATAAAGTAAATCGTGTAATTTTTTTATTCAATAAGAAATTTTTTCGTTTTGTAATGGTTTTTGCTCTTTTTTATAGACTTTTCGTCGATTCGATAACGAATTTAGTTCACCCGTCGACGGTGGAATTATTTTTTTTGCAAGCTTCCGCTCAGGTTTATCGAGTAAATAATTTGTGAACCAAGGAAACGAAGAATGTGTTTCACATTTTGGGCGGGGATTGTTAATTTTCAGGGCCTTATCGAAGCCGACAGTGATTCAATCTTCCAGTTGGGTGCTTTTTTGGTGCAAGCCTATTACGGCGATTTTAACAGGTTTCGAAAATTTTGTTTTCACTCATATTTTCTTTTTTATCATTCTTTTCGTTTACCTTCAGCGAACATATCACTAGAAATAATTTAAAACGACTGCCGTTGTTCAATGCCAAAACTTTAAAAGAATTCTCGTCAGTCGCTGTTTGGTAAGTTAATCAGACCGATTTTATGCTAGAATAACCGTTAAACATTTTCTTCAATGGATTTTTATCGGCACGTTTTTTTCCTTTGTTTCGAGCTTTAATTCTCTCTCAAACAAATTTTTAACGTTTTTCTTGTCTTTAACTGCAAATATTTAATGTGATTTTCTCATCGAAATGTTCACAAAGAAAATTTTTAAGTTTGTTTTGATTTGCATCAGCTGAGAGATATTTGTTTTTAGTTTTTTTGTTTCAAGATTTTATAGAAACGTTTTGAAGTACATTTTTTCTGTTTTAGCGAAGAGCGAGTCATCGAAATTTATAAAACGTTGACGGGAATGTCTAAAGGTGCAGCGATCGTGAAGTGCGTTTTGTTAACTTTAAAAGTTTTCGAAAGTTTCTTTTTCGTGTTTTTTTCCATTTTTGAACGAATTTTGACGTCTCGTTTTTAGTTACATGGAACACATCGAAAAACTTCACACGTACGGCGTTCATTTTTACGAGATAAAAGTGTGGACTGCATTTATGCACCTTTACACGAAATATGCTTATCATTTAACGCTTGTTTTTGTGTTTTCTCAGGATAAATCTGGAAATGCGTTTAATCTCGGTATTTCGAGCCGGGGTATTTATCAATACGAGTTGAAAGATCGAACGAAACCTTTGCGAGTAATTTTTCTCTTTCCCTCGGAGTTTTATTATCACTAAAAGTTCTTTATTGTTCAGGGATTTCAATGGAAACAGTTGGAAAATTTATATTATCGAGACAAAAAATTTTCCGTCGAAGTTCACGAAGCTAAACGGTAAGTTGAAATTTTATTTCGTCTTAAGGAATAAATAAACAATTACTAAGATTTCATTTTATTAACTTGAGGACAAATTTTATTTACGCATGCTTGTTAAATATTTTTTTACTTGGCGTCGCTTGATATCTTTATTTGCGCCAAAGCTATAGCTAGTTGCGACCGATGTTTTTTATTTAATTTATTTTTTCGTGAATAATTGAAAAACGTTCGTTTTAAAGTTGTTTGCTTGCCTTGTCGTCTTACGTTTGCGCTGCATTTTTTGTAGTGTGGTGCATACGTTGAGTTCTTTCAATTTATACGAGGATGCAATGCAAGAACCATTGGACATGTCCGACGATTTAACGGCGGCCGTTTGCGATCCGACGACTCAGTACGATTATATTTTTTGAAACAAATAACTACCAAAAAACAATGTGGTTTGATTTGATCGCTAACGAAACATAAAAGTGTGCGAATTGCGATCGCACGAACGCATTTATTGCAAATTGCTTAGTTTATAGAACGTTTTTTTTTCTTTCTTGTATTTCTGTGAGTCATGTTTTTTTTAATTCGTTTTCTAGAGTTTCCGTTAGTCGTCGTGCGTTCGCACCGAGCAATATTCATGTACATGTTTATTTTTGCGAAACACCGCAACATTGTAAAACTATTTGGTCGCTTACTATTTGTCAACATCAATTTTATTTGGATAAAAAAGCTATGACTAAAGTAACTTTTTTACGTGAATCTTTAGTGGGCGCTTCGATTTAAGACTTGTTTTTTGCAGAAAAACTTTCCCAACGGCGTTCAGTCGTCGAACGATCTGGCGACGAAATTAACTAAAACTATTACTATGGTCGGCGTTAATACCAATAATTCATCATCGTTGACCATCGTTCCTCGAACGACCGAGAATTCTAGCACGTCGGATTTAGGATCGTCTATTTCGTCGCAAAGTTTACATTCCATGCCCAGTATCAATAGCGTTGGTACAGTTTTTGCTGTTATCGAAGCAAAAATTAAATAGTCGCACGTTTAACTTGTGTTTTATTTTAGAGCGGACCGATGATGATCGACACCGTGACGCCGAATATTATAAACATTTAAAAAGTAAAAAGACCGCGTTCGAACAGTTATTGCTCGATAAATTGAAAGAATTGAAAGAAATCTGTATCAGGGAAGGAGTAGGTTCTGTTAAAATAGTTTACTTAAGGTTTTAGAAAACTAACGCGTGATTTTCTTGCAGTCGATAACCGGTGAATTACCTTCGGAGATAAAACGAACGTTGGCTCCCGGCGAAGCAGAGCCAAAAATTCAACGACGAGTCGGAACTTCGTTTTCAATTTCCTTAGACGTTATGTCGAAACAAACAAAAGTAAGCCTAAAAATGCTAAAAATTTAACCGGTTCTTATAATCGTCTGTCTTTTTCTCATATCTTAGGTAGATCAAATTATGAAACTCGAAGCCGATGTTGAAATTCAACGAAAGATCGTCACAGCCGCATTGAGACTTGCCAACGACGTAACAACGAATAAAATGGTTCGACGAAAGCGTCGCCGCGATTATCAATGCGCTCAATTGCGACTACGCGAATTGGAACAACATTTGCATCAATTGAGATTGAGTTGCAGCAAGCCCGATCTACCGAACGTGCATTTAGACAGTACAAATTTTTTATTCACGACGTTTCGTTTTACGACAACATTTTCACGCAGTTTCGTTTCAGAATTTGTATCGAATGGTTCGTTGACCAATAACTTGGACGGACCTTTGAGAATAACGAAGTCAGCGCCGAATACGCCTCGCGGCTCTGTATCCGATCTCACCGATGGCGGCACGTCGATAATCGATCGAGTTTGTAAATTCGTCGTAGCTCACAAACCGCCGATAGCCAATCGACCACCGAATTTACCCATAGGTCAACGTACAAATATTCCGGCGCATTTACAAGAACGCAGTTTGCATCATTCGTCCAGTTTTCCTTCCGAGCAACGCGGTTTATCGGTAAATCAAGTCACCTTTGACATTTCAACGGCACTTACCTACGGTACACATTTCGTTTTCAGACGTCCGTCCCGACTTCACCTCAAAGCCTTACGACGAGCGTCAATGCACCGTCATCGTCGTCGTCTGTTCCTCCGCCACCCTGCGATCCGTCTCAAGTGTACGAGTAATCTCTTATTACCCTTTCATCTTTCGAATTCGAGTGATAAATTTGTTTCGTAACGTTTTAGCACTGAACCCGCCGGCGGTTATCGATCTCATTCGGCGTACCAAAGTTCCTATCGAACGCAACATTATCCGACGTTGATCAACAGCAACGGGCATTTAGCGTCGTCGTCGGGCGAATTGAATTCGGAAAATTCTTCGATGCAAAGTCTCGCGTCGACCGACTACGACACGTTGCCGCCGTTTCAGCGATACAATCGAAACATTGCTTCGACGGTTATCGATCATCAAATCGGCGCGTACAATATTCCGAATCAACGTACGAGTTGGGATTACGAATGCTTAAATCAAATGAATTCGGCGGCGATATTGGGCAGTTCGGAATCGTTGGACGCCGGAAGCGTGCAGCATTTGTTTACGCCTCACTATAGAGTCGGACAAGTTTTACGTCCCTCTCGACCTCCGGGCGTGACGTCGCACTGTTACACGGGCAGTTTAGATCGACGAGTATTGAAACAAAGACAGAAGGAGAAATGGAGAAAATTAGGATTAGGATCGTCGCAGAATGAAACTACTGACAATCCACAAACACCACCGACGCCGTCGGCGATGACGACGCAGCAACGATCGAATTCTCCGCCGTTGATCGAAGCCGTGCACATGGATCGATCGCCGACTCGTTACGGATCGAATAACGGCGACGTTAGTCGACGTTCGTCGTCGGTTTCGTACGTGCAACCACAACAATGCCAAAGAGTGCAGGCGCAGCCGACCAGCTTTAATAGTTTGTATGAAAGAAAATTGAGTGCCAACGAATGCGCCGAGTATCTACATTTGCCACTTCATCGGAAAGTTTCCACCGATTCTACTCACTCGTCGTTGTCCACCATGACCGGCACTGGAAGTAGCGTCGAATTAACGAAACCGTTCGAAACGTCGGACGCTATAAAATACGGTTCGCGTTATAGTCCGACCGTGTCGTCGTCGTCGGCGTCTTTACGATCACCGTCGCCATTTTCGTGCAATGGACGTTCGCTTCAACATCACGCAATACGACGAGGTGAATCGTTGACCGTTGCCTGGCCACCTCATCATCCGAATTCGAGTAACGCAAATCGGCCTCCGAATCGATTGCAGCGGCAAGATATGGCTAGCGCCGATTTACTTGCGTGGTACGACGACCATGATACGACCAAAGTTAAACCTGCAACGATAGTTTAAAACGCGTTAGTACTTAAAATTATGAATCTGCCACGCTTTTATTGGAATTTTTATTTTAGTTTTACATTCATAACGTGAATGTATTTTTTACTTCAAGAATCGCTCACTGCTCGTATTTTTATTCGAAGTTCAAACTTGTAGTTTTTTTGTTCTAAACCGTTTCTGTATGTGAATGTGACTGGCAACGCCTTAAAATAATATGATGCGGTAGCTTTTTTATATTGTGCGTGTTATTTCGGCGGCTTTTGTTTATTTTTATTGTTAATTTACCGCTCACAACAAACAAACTTAATATTCGGTTCGTCAGGGATTTTGTCTCGTAAAACTTTTTTTATGTCGTTAGCCGAGATTTAATTGTATATGGCGGGAAGTTATTTTGGAGTTCTTCGTTCGTTCTGTTTCTTTTGTACAGCTACTTACACTTTTACCGAAAGAAACTGTTTTGTTCCTGTATATTTCTAAAAAATGTTTCCTGTCGCGTTGTTGCAAAGTTTTCACAGTAAAGTAAAGAGTTGTGATGTTACGAATTATGTTTGTTAAAATAAATGATCGGACAAAAAAGATTGAACTTGTAAAGGATTTCACGTTTGCAAAATACACTCTTCTTAAGTTTAAAAAGCAAAAAATTAGACTGCTTGTTTCCGTATTAAATCAACTATTATGTTACGATGTGAAAGTTTTTTCATCTTTGTAGTATATCTTTACGGAAAAATTTTGTGATTGCAGCGCCGTCTAGTCCTGCAGTGTCCCATATCAATCAACCGATTTGACTAAAATAGAATCGTTTTTAGTCATTTTTTCAATTGAGTAGCAAATATCGAGTTCAATAATGATTCGGAAATTAAATAATAAATAACGGTTGCATTATTAACGGACAAATTAATTTCACTTTTACATTTCATAAGATTTTTCAACGATGAAGTATCCACAACTCAAATGTACAGTACAAACAACTTTATCGTATCAGCAACTACAACTTTTCTTTTCGCCGGTTTCATTCGGTCCTTGGTCATTAAGAGGAAAGTGGCTAGTATAATCGCTGTAAAGGTCCGGCGACTCTTGACTCTCCCGCGATAATGCGTTACGTGCAATATCCTGAAAGGCTTGTTCAATGTTAATTCCTTCTTTTGCAGAAACTTCGAAATATGGTAAATCGCTTTTTAACTGACACCAAGATTGAGCTCGCTTAGCGCTCACCTAAATAATAATAACGAACTGCGATTGTACCGAAAGGTCATAAAAGAAGTTTCAAATAAATTTACCACTCTGCTTCCCAAATCGACTTTGTTGCCCAGTACGACGAATGGAAACTTTTCCGGATCTCTCGGTGAAGCTTGGATTAGAAATTCATCTCGCCAAGAATCGAGAGATTTAAAAGAACTGGCAGAAGTAACATCGTACACTAACACGCAGCAGTCGGCACCACGATAGAAAGCGACACCCAAGGACTGGAACCGTTCTTGTCCTGCAGTGTCCCATATCTAAAATGCAAACTAAAATAGAAACACCAAAATAATATCAAAAACATTAAAAAATGAAACAAGTTGTTCAAGCAAAAGTTTAACAGGGGCTCAAACATATCACATCAACAAAACAAAACGAAAGAAGACATCTTTAGAATATTTTGTGCAGGTAATTATAAAAAAATAATACAGTATTGCAATTACAATTTTACAGGCTATAGGCACACATACTTGCAAAGTCACTAACTTGCCGTCAACCATGACTTCTTTGGTTAAAAAATCGGCGCCGATCGTAGACTTGTAAGCGTTGCTAAATTTTTTATTCACGTATTGGTCCATGATCGATGTTTTTCCAACACTGATAGCATTAAAAATTAGCTACGTAGTTTCATAAGCGAAACAATAATGTGACATGAACTTACGCCATATCCCCAAGGATTATAACCTTTAACAGTAGTTTTTTTCTGGTTGCCATTAAACTGGCGAATTTTCAAAAATTGGAATATTTTTATACTTTTCTCAACTAGAATGGTATGGATGCATAAATTCAACTAAAAATGTATTCAATTTTGAACGGACGCAAAAACCAACTCAACACCCGTCTATAAAACTATCCGTTGACAACATTTTGCCAAGTATTACTTTCACGTGATTTTATTTTGTTTACGACGAACGTGTGCGATTCACGTTTTTGCTTTGCTCAGCTGCTCAACACATTTTGCATTCTTTTTCATTTGTGAGTTCAAGTCATATGTAAACTTCTTGCGGTATTTTCATGCTGAAGCATATTTCTGACCTGTTACTGTACAATGTACACTATCCTGTTACTGTACTAATGAATTTTAGAATAATACTTTGCGAAATGAACAATTAACAGAATAAATTTCTGCTTGTTTCGAAATAAATCAATAATGCGTTTTGTTTTGTCTGTAAAATTGAAAAAAGGATTCATCATCCAGGTCTGCAGGATCGCTATAGATATGTTATTTCAGGCGAATTTGATTTTTAGTCGTCTATTTTGAAAGAATGTACGAATAAAATAAATACAGAGAAATTCGACCTCGTTCACAGTTTAACAAATTCAAATTCTTTCGACAGCTTAAAATGGTTGGATGCACATTTCTAACTTACATTTCTGTCCTGTATTATAACTACTTCTATCTATCGTGGCTTGCAAGCTTGACTGTTGTTCAGAAATGAGGGAAAGGGATTCATTTCTAGCAACTAACTATGAGAAAGCCGAAACAATGTATAACATGAACTGAATCCTTTTATCAAAGGCAGCGAACGTATCTTTTGTGTAATTATATTTTGGAACCGAATAGTAAGATTGCAGATACTGTTCGATAATGTTTACTAATTCACACGCTCTCTGCTCACAAGCTGAATGCGCTAGTTTGGGTGTTCATTTGTCTTATAGTAGTAATTATACATAAATCAGGAAGAAAAAATTGTTCTTGACTTGTAATTTCTGCATGAAAGTTGAAAGTCAAGATAGCCAGAAATAACAATTGTTATTTTATTAATTGTATTACAGCTACGTAATTCTTGTACTTCATTTGTGAACATGTAAAATAGTCTAGAAGAACATATTATTGTAGTGATATTTTTCAATTTTTTTGGTATCATGACGTTTATTTCAATACAAAATGGAGTTTTCTTAGCGCTTGTTTAAATTCGAAATGTTGCTCGATTTCACGTGCGCGTTTCTCTTTTTTGGGCTAAAAATCGAGTTGGTTCGCCTTTAGGCTAGTTTTTTGTTGCTTAAAACTTGGTAAGAAATTACTAAAAATGACCCTGTAAAATGTGTAAATTGATCGGGTTTCTTTAAGAAAAGTTTTGAATTGCGTTTTAAAAAATGCGCAACGACCAAAACGATTCCAGCAACGAATGTGTAAATTATTCTTGCAACGCCAGTTCGATTGTTTCCGGTTTAGTGCCGACAACGATGATGATAGCGACGAACAAAGAATACGCTGATTTCGATTATAGTTTATCCGAATCGCCACCGATTGCTTCATCCACGATTTTTAATCGAAAGTACAGTACTTACTACTTGATAACCGTTTTGTTTTTATGAATTATTGCAGTCATATTTACATACGTCGCGCTGTTTTTTCAGTAAACTGTTGACGCATTCGGATAAAACATTCAACGGAGAACACAATCGTCGGTCGTCATCATCCTCTTCTACAACTTCGTCTTCGCTGGGCGTACTCTCGAGTAAAACTTTGAAAGGTAATTTATGGAAACGATTTAGTGTCGTTAATTTAGTTAGACTACGCTGATTTCCCGGTTATTTTTAGGCTTAAGCAGCGATCTAGTTAACGTTTCGACGGAAAAAGCGCGTTCTTGCGGCGATAAATCGGATAAAACGAAAAAAATTAACGCTTCGCTGCAATCATTAGGAATGGATTTCGACGATAATGATATTTCAGTGCCGGAAGTGAAAATACATAGAAACGAATTAGACGATCTAATGAACAATATCAGTGGATTTACAGGCTTGGGTGCGGATTTAGATGGTAATTTTTTCATTACTATACTACTTTGCTTCTTTTTTATCCTAGCAGTTCTTTTGATTTTAGAATCCATCGATCGGCAAAGTTTAGCTTCGAAATCGTCGCGATTTTCAATTGAAAACTGTCATGCCACTGGCGATACTGGTCGAAAAAATATTCAGGCAAAAATGAATTCTGTTCAAAATTTAACGCCTGCTAACGAAACTGGATTCCAGAATGCCTCTCGTACATTTCAAAACTCAGACCATTTAAAACGTCAGTGAAACGCTTTTTGACTACGTTTGTTTGTAATTAAGCTTATGCATTATTTTATTTTAGACTATGATTTTTTACAAATGAAGTGCGATCAGAGTTTAAGTTGGAATAGAACGTTAAAAGAAAGTTTTGCGAACACTAGTTGTCAAGAATTTAAAGCCATGGGTAACCTTATAGATCGCTTTCGAGTTTTTCAATTCAGTCAAATTTTAATTTAAATCAAGGCGAGAACTCAATTTGTGATTTCATGAATCGCGAAGAAGACGAAAATAAAAAAAAGCATGCTTTTATCCAAGTATTTTATTTCAACAGCTACGTTATCGTTTTTTGTTTTATATTTTAAACTGTTTTCAACGTTTTTTTAAGGAAGCCGTCGTCGTTCAATCGAATACAACTGGTTACGATACGAGCACATGGAGTGTTGCTTCAACGAACGAAGATTATCGTGTTGAACGACCGAGTTGGATTGAAACAAACGCAAGTAGCGTATCAATGACAACCTACATGCAATCTGCTTCCTGCCCATTAGGAATATTAGGCGAAAAGACATCGATAAGGGTTCGATTTCATAGAAATTTCTTTACTTTGTTGAAAATAAAAAATTAATGTTTTCGTGGATTTTAGCCCAATTTCGGTATGCAAATCGTTTCACCGATTAATAAACTTCCACTGTCTTTGGTCGACGAAGTTACTTCCGACGACAAAGTGACTACGATCACTAGTAAAACGTTGTTATGAAACTTTTCCTCTTCGTTTTGCTTCGTTTCATAAATTTGTTATTCTGTCAGATGAAATTAATTTGGAGCGAAGCATCGACGATGAACTAGGATCGGAAAACGACGACGGTAATACAACCGTTAGCAGCATGAAATCTTATCAGTGTGTTCCGAACGGCGACGCAGCAACGAAGGATATCTCCCTCCAACAAAACAATCAAGTTGAATATTTTGTTTTTCTAGCGTTCTTCCTGTCGTTATACGTCTGTTTCGATTTCAGACCTCTTCGGCATCCTTCCTAGACAATAAATCTAAAAAATCTTTCGTTAATCAATCCGCTAATCAAACCAACGAAATTTTATCGTTGACCAGCATCAGTCGTTTAATCGGCGACATGTCGCTGGGCGCTAATGCAACTCAATTAGCGGAAGCAATTATGAAAGCCACGGGTGATTTGGCGAAACAAAAAACAAGGCGAACATCGTCGTACAAGGCAGAACCCGCTACGTTAAACCAAAAGCATTCCGAAACGAGTAACGTCGTCGCCGTGTCGCGTAACGAAATGAAAGAAAATACGCCGAAATCCGATACGTTGGAACTTTTTCGCAAACGTAAACACGACAGCGGCGCAAGGAAAAGTTTATCGAAATTATTTGTTGGATCGAAAAACGACGCCTCGACGACGGCAGCCAGTCGATTATCTTGCGAGAAAAGGATTAACTTTGATAGCATGAAATCTAAAATTTACGCCCCCGCCGCCACCGCACCGTCGGATCGCACACTCACGGCATCCATTAAGCGAAATAGTTTCGTCGATACCGAAATGAACGTAAAATCGAAACAAACCCTGTCTGTCGATTTGCTTTTGATGTCGCAAACCATTTTCACGAACAAACGAATGCTGGGATTCGGTTGCGTCGCCGTATCGCACAGCGCCACGCAATTCGTGACGTTGCAAAACCGTTCCAAAGAAGAGATACTCCATTTAAAAGTTTGCATCAAAAACGACAGCAATGATTTTCAGGTATTTTTGTCGATTGTGTATCTTTCGTTTTCTAACTCGTTTTCATCGATGGTAGATCTTAAACGCCGACAGCGACGGATGTATTTTATTACATCCCAACGAAAGTTTTCAACTAAAAGTATTATTTAAACCATCCTCCGTGAAATTTTATCGGGATCGAATTGTTCTCAGTTCGGCGAGTACGGTTCATAAATTTTGCGTATGTTTATTCTATTCACTACACATTTCGTTCTGACAAATGTCTGTTTCATTTTTTCGTCTTCTTTTGTAGATTCCAATTATGGGCTACGGAGGCTGTGCGAAATTAATGATTACAAATTTGGGAACTCCAAAAGGCTCGCGATTCGACGTTACCGTTAAATATTTCGACGGCAAACACAGTCCGATAAAGTTAATACTTAAAAATTACGGCTCAACGGCTACGTTTTTTAAATCATTCGTGTATTCCGGTATGTTTTATCGAGGTCATTTCCAGAAACGCAATTTTTTGCAAATTGCTTTTTCTCTTCAGATATATATTGTTCGAACTTGTCCAAAGACAATATCGTATCAGTGAATCCTCCCTGCGGCGTAATCGCAGAAAGTGCCCAAATGGTTAATATTTAACTCAAATACTTGTTTTTCGATAATGTATTAGTATAAATTGTCGTTTTATTCAGATCGTCGACGTAGTGTATACTGGACCAGTGCCTGAACCTGGTTCGGAGAATTCGTTCCTTTCGTGCGTGGGTTTGCGTTGGGGCGAAGAATTGACTCGTCGCCGATTGAGAGAGTGAATTTTAAAATCCAATAAAACCGTCTTCATGATTTTTATTTGAAATCATTTCAGGTGGGAAAAGGTTAAAAACAGACCAGTTTTTATTAAAATGACAAAGTTTACGGACGAATTTCACGGAGAAAACCATGTTCAATGTCTGTACGACGCTCGTGGTAAGCAAATTTGCTATAATTTGCATTGTTGCTGTTCATGTTATTTTTTTCATTGAATTTTATCTAGATTCCAAACAACAACCGTTACCGGAAGATGCGCGATTTTTCGTCGGTCATTTGCGAGAATATCAAATATATTTGTTTGCTCAAGAAGAGTTTTTTGGCGAATGCTCTCGGAGTTTTTACCCCTTACCCTTCGATCAAAGTGTCAACGGCGCCGGCGATGTTTAAATTATTGTCATTATTTTGTTTTATGAAATGTAAATTTTATCGTCCACTATGCATATGCAGAGTATTTTTACCTTGATCCATCGCGGTTTTGTTGTTTTGTTTCATTAACTTCGCCGTTATTTATTGCGACGAATTAGTTCTGCTCTGTTGAGTATTTTTCAGTTATTTCAGTTTTATTCCCGAATCAGTAAATATTGTTATACGACAATATAATTAGCGATTAGTCAAATAGAAGCGATGCACAATTTTTAATACGTATTAGCTTTTCTAACATAATAAATGGCCATTTCAAACAAAATAATTCATTAATCGTCGTTCATTTCTGCTTCATCGTCGCAACATATCATTTTGAAAATAACATCGTTTTCGCTTGTATCGCTTTTATCATCTGTTAATTCCTTGGTAATTTCTCCTTCTTTCGTTTGAAATTCGTCTAAGACTACTTTTTCTGGTACAATGTCGATCATTTTGGATTTGTGTTTGAATATATTTTGCCAACCAAAAAAACCTCTAAACCTTCGCCCTTTCTTTGCTTTGTGTTCTTGAAATAAATTGCTGCAATTGTAGTTGATTTGTGTCGAAGAATCTAATGGAAAAAACCGAAATTCTGCATTCTTCAAAGCATCACCGTTTGTTTTTTGTTTTTTTTCCTCAGTTTCTTTGTTTGATCGGTTTTCATTAATCTGCTGATCGGCGTGCAATGGTGTTCGTCGCAACAACTTTCTAGATTTCTTTGAATTTGGAGCATTCGCTTTCAAGTCATGTTGAGAAGAATTTTCAGTTGGTTTCCTCTCTTCAATGTTTGGCTGCAAATCTTTTTCGTTCGAAATAACCATCATTTGACTTAACGATTCTTGTAACACTTTTTCCGCAAAATATATCGTTTCTTGCAATTGATTCTTCACCGCCATTGCTGCAAAGCAAAATATTTAGACAAGAAAAAATTCCACATTTGCCAAATTACCTTTAACAAGTTCGTTTCTTAGTTTTACTTCACACTCTTGGAGACGATTGAGTTGAAGTTTCATACCCGATAACAGATTTGTCAGCAGTTCAATTTGTGGAAAACGATTCATCGATAATTGGTCGTGCATTTTGCTTTCTGATTCTAAAAACTAATCAATTTGAAATCCAAATTTTCCAGTACGTATAACGTTCAACTTTCCTATATATTTTTGTGTAAACCCAAGCAACTGTTAAATAAGAAGTTCATTGTTTTCACTCTTTAACGAAATTAATGGTTGCTTAATAGTCAAATTAGGTGTTTTTTTTAATTGTTTTAAAAACATAAATAACCGCAATCACAATTGTGTTTTCGAACTTGTTTTCATGCAAAATGACTACTCCTTCTTCTAAATCCGATAAATTAATCACTAACGTACGATTTATACCGGCGAAAGATACTGATTTCGTGAAAGTTGGTTTTACGATTCAGGACAGATTCATAGTGTTGGGAAAACTTCGCGACGGTGGTTACGGGCAGATTTACAAAGGTATGGATAAAGTTACGAAATCCGAAGTAGCAATAAAAGTTGAGAAAGTCGTAGAAAACGAAACGAATCCAGAATCGACGATTTTGTCAAAATTTCAAGATTGCAAGAATTGTCCTCTTTTTTACGGTTCGGGTGTAATTGGAAAATGTACATTCATCGCCATGCAGTTGTTGGGTAAAAACTTAAACGAACTTCGCCTCAGTTGCAAATTAAAACCTCAACGATTATCCGCCGGAACCACTCATCGTCTAACTATTCAGTGTCTGCAAGCAATAGAAGCGTTACACGATTTAGGATATATTCATCGTGACATTAAACCGGCTAACTTTACGATGGGAAGCCTCGAACAAGATTGCAACACCGTTTTTATGCTGGATTTCGGTACGTGTCAGGGCTATAAAAACGAAGATGGTTCGCATCGACCTTGCAAAGACAAAGTGCCATTTCGCGGTTCCACTCGATACGCTTCCTTAAATGCTCACGAAAACAAAGAACAGTCAAGACGAGATGATTTATGTTCGCTTTTTTATTCCTATTGCGAATTAATGGTCGGGCCTTTACCATGGAGAGAATCGAACGACGTCGAAGCAGTTGGCAAAGCCAAAAGAAAAATCTCCCTTGAACAACTAAGTCAAGATATGCCTCCGGGTGCGAATAAATTTGCGAAACAGATTCGAGGATTAAAATTTGAAGAAACTCCTCGCTATAGTGAAATATACGACTGGTTGACAAAGTCGATGAACGAATTTAAAGCTAAAACGACTGATCTGTTCGATTGGCAATTGCCCGAATGTAAAATACTTTTTCACTGGCCAGTAAAGAAATAAAAAAAATGAAACTGTTTGCTTGTTACTGTCTATATTTTATAATTTTGTTTTGTCAATTGTTGGTTGTCCTTTTTTAGTATTAAAAATTACCAATTCATTTTTGAATAAATCAAAACAATTAAATTGTTTGAAGGAAAAGGGTGATTTTAATAGGTAAATGAATTTATAAACTAACGCGTGCATTAACAATGAATTAAGCAGCTTGTTTTCCGATAAAATGAAATTCATGCAAATAGAAGGAAACGAAAGTTCAGAAAACATCCAAATAGCGAAGCCAGTTTGCGAAAAATATACCAATAAATAAAAATTTTCACGTTTAAATTTTTACTTATATTTGCTACACACAATTTTGAAGTTAAAAACACAATGCGTACTGTGACAATAAATTTCCATCATTACATTACTGCGTTCGTTTTGGTCCATGATTAGCAAATTTTGTTGTCATTTTTTTTCTCTTGGTACTGCTTTTTTAACAAAAAAAAAGTTAAAATTGTCATTGCAAACAAACCTCTTTGTTCTTTCGTCAGCCTTACTTAAGATTCTTCTACATTTTAAGGTTGTCAAGAAACACGAAGAAACTTTGCTATTTTTTTTGTTAACATTATCCTTCGTTAGCATTTTCGTTACAAATTGATTTCCTATTCTGCGATATTTTTTACTCAACAAAAAAATTTACAATCAAAATGACAATCAATTAAATACAATCAAAATGACAGTTCAGTAGAAATACAATTTAAGTTGACGAGTGGTTTTAAAAAATTTTGGCGTTACTTGGTTGGTTGCTGTTCTCCTGATGCTGCAACTGATTCGGCGACTTTTTGCATATATAAATCACGATTTTCGGTATAAGCTTTAGCGGCGTCGGCTCTCAGCGCGTGTTCAACGTCCGGATTGGATAACATGTTGTTCAATTCTTGTAACACTTCTTGCACAGTCGTACCGGCTTTCCACGATATCGGGTTGATTGTTGGAAAACACATTCGTCCACTTTCTTCGACGTTCGGATGATAAAAAGGTTTTTTGAATAAGACATTCGGCGGTTTGAACGGATATTCGAGCTATATACGATATACAATATAGCTACAATATGCGATATAGTTAGATATACGATATTTTCAAAGGAAACGCGGCTTTATCGAATGGTCTTTGCGTCGGCACCAGCAGAAATTCCCATTCGTACATGTTTTTTTTGTCGACAACCTAGTTACTGATTATTTTCGGAGCGAGACGTTGTATTTCCATGTATTCTTTTTTCAAACGAGTCGGACTGCCGCCGGTAGGCATTTGTGTTTATTCAGCGAAACAGACGACGCAACCGCACACCACGAATTTTAAAGTTAGTAATGGCGATTGAATTCCGTAATTTTCATATGAGTTGCGAATCTGTGTTTCACCTTTCAATGGCAGGCGCTTGAATCTGTGTAAAGGTACCTTTCAATGGCAGGCGCTTCCATTAATGTTGCCAGTGTGGTCAACTCCTCGGATTTTTTGACGTTCGCTCCAAAAATGCTTAGTTGTGTACAGCCTGGTCGAAAATGTATGACCATCTCGACAATACCTAAGCCTAAGCCTAAGCCCAAGAACAAAATATAAAAAGTGTCTGAGACCTGCGACTTGAAATACGCTTCTGGGTCGATTACAAGTTTTATCTACAATTGTTGAAAGTCAAACCAGAAATTGATACCGTACCTTGAAGTCCATTACTAATCGTACAACCATTTCGAGTACAGGAGAGTGCTGCATTACTCATGTTTGTCAACCAATCAAAATGGAGGGTGGAACTCTTCACGAATTTCTCATTTCAAAATTGCGAACGGAATTTTTACAATTGTTCACAAATTTCATTTGTTGCCCGTATATGATAACATATAGCAGCGAGGATTTGCGAATCTAAGTTTAGAGCAACAGTTAATTTTACAATTAATTCGGTAAAGACAACAGTTCATCAGTTCACAACTAGTCAACTATCTAAACAATAAATCGACAAAAAGTTATTCGTTGACGCAACATGCGCTATTTAATGTTTTGGTTTCCTATTTTTAGTTGCAGATAAAGAGATAAAGAGAAAGGTAGTCATTATACGTGCGCCATCAAGCATTGATGAAAAACACTGATCAATTTAGTTAGCCAAGAGAGCATACTAATACTGTACAAGAAAAGTGAAACGCCATTACCTTTTTCATTTACGACTCAAAATGAATCCAATTTTCACTTCTTTTTCAGTTTCATCAATTTTACTGACATTTCTATTTTATCGTTCCTATCGTTTCCGCCTTATATTCTTTGCCATTTTCCAAGCTTAAATTGGAATCGAGGTATGCTTCTTAGAATATATGTTTTAGATACGTATTTTTATTTCTTTTCAAGTTTGCCAGTTCTTCTTTTATCGTGAGTAGGTTTGTTGACTAATTTTCGACAATGTACGCCGTAAAACCGTATTACTCACCGGATTTAAGTATTGTTGCGAATTCAAGCCACATGTATTCTGCTCCAAATTATTACAAAGAAATGGCTGTAATTGAAAACTTTGAATTGGGAAACAATCGAGTTCATTAAAGTTATTTGTTTTTTTTGGTATTATTTTAGGTTTCGAAAGTAAACGCGTCCGAAGGCAATAACGTCTCGACCAGTCATGTTTCTGAAAACAAACCCAAATCGCACGCAGGAACTACTCCAGCGGTGCCTATCGCTAAAGTTACTGCTCCAGAATCTTCGCCTTCGGAACAAAAGTTGTTAGAAAACAGGCAAAAACAGTTAATCGATCGATTGAACAGCATAAAGTATCCTGAAAATTTTTTCGTTTCTTTCGAATATCTCATGTGCCAATGATATGTCATTTATTTAGAAAACAACTGGATCAATTGCAAATGAAATTTAGAACCAATAACAATATAAAAGCTGACGTTAAAACAGCTTCTGTTGAACAAAAGAAGTCTAAAAATGGTTGCGAAATGGAAAAGAAGCAAAAAAGCGATCAAGAACAAAAGCAGAAAGGCGTTTGCAATCCTGAAACTAGGCAGCTAGTGGCGATTAATTACTCGACTGCCGACAATCGCTTGATTTTCGAAGAGTTTTCTCAAGTATGTGCGATATAATCTGTTTTGTTTGATTGAACTAGTGTTTCTCATTTTTGTAATTTTCGATTCTAGATTGGTCACCAAGTTAACATTTGCATTACAGCTGATCCAACTCGGCCTCCATTTTCAATTTTCGTTTTGTCCCATTTGATACGCCATCGTTACGGTTCGACTTTGCCCAATGTCTATGTTCATAGTAGCGTAGGAAACGAATTATCGGACGAATATTGGAACGTTTTCGGTGGAAAAAGACTTGAAAACCTGAATGATCCGTCCAAAAACCGAATCATTCTTCATTTCATCTGGAAACATGGTTAAAAATGATTTTTTTCACGTTTTTGTTTCATTCGAAACGAATTCGCAGCCTTCTTTCAGATGTTATCAACCCGACAATGAATATCAAATGTCGATTAGGTCGGGCTCCTGTATTCGGAGAAGAAACGATTTTTAAATTTTTGTCGAAGCTTGCCAATTTCTATAATGAAACCGGTTCGGACGAAAGTGGTGAAAAAGAAAATATTTGGTTCAAAGCAGCCGCCAGTTTCGAGAAATCGAACAATAAAGGAAAAGAGCGAATACTGAAAGATCTTAACGTCCAATTGGGCAAAAGTAGTTTCATTTTGGGATCCGATGTTTCGTTGGTCGACGTTTCTCTGTGGTCGGCGTTGTGCAAAGCGAAACAAAACAAGGATGAAAACTTGCCAGGAAATGTTAAAAGATGGTCTAGATTATTAAACAACGATGTTTATTTCGCCGATAGTAAATTACTTGCCGATGTCTTGTGATTTTGGTGAAATTTGATTTATTAGCGAAGAAATATGCTTATTTGCGAAAATTTGGTTTGCTTTGTTTGCTGCTTTATTTGCGACACGGTACGAGTCTATGTTAAAATGCGGTAAATTATTTCAGTCATTTTGAGTAAAAGTAGTTATGGTTTACGGATGACGCATTTTGCAGTCGTTGTTCACAATGATATTTATAATATGCTTCACATATCAAGATTTAGCTACGAAGTACAGTTAGCATGATTTTTAACAGTTCCTTATCGAAAAGCATTCTTATGCAAACTGAAATGTACTATGTACTCTATTTTATTTCAGAGCGATCCTCAGTTTAATTGCAGTTGCGAAATATTCCTTTGGATTGTTTTGTGTTTCACTTTTTGAGACGATTTTAAAGCAACGAAGTATTTAATTTTACAATGAATTATTAAATTAAATTTATAGTGCTTTTGTTGCAATACAACAGTATTACTATCATTGATTAATTCAAATAGCATAACATGTTTGGCTTCTGCTTGATTAATTCTATTTTTTCTTTGACTTTGCTTTCACTTTCTGTACCTTTTCGTCGGGTGAATCTTCGTTTTTATTTCGGGCAACTGTTTTCTTCTGTTTCTTCGCTTTTGAACTTTTAGCAACTTTAGATTTCGACGACGTTTGTTTTGGTTTTTTAACTTCAACTGTTTCGTTCTTCTTCGAATCCGACGATGATTTGTCTTTCTTTTCTACTTCATTTTTGTTGGGACTTTGTTTCGGAACTGATTTCGATTCGACTATTTTCGATGATTCATCCGTTGGTTTCGATTGGTCAGCATCCGCAGACACTTTTGTCATTTTAGCGTCCAAATCTTTCTTTGCGATTACTAATTTCGTAGCGGGTAATTCTGAATTTTCAAAGGAAGGTTTCACACTTTGAGCTTGTTTTCCTTGCTCAACGGTAGCCGGCGTCTTTGGCGGAGTTTCCAGTTCTTTTTTTGCTATCTTCGCGGATTCTTCAGTAGGCATTTTTGATTCGTTCTGAACTTTAAAACTTCTTTCGGCCGTTATAGATTGAAGGTCGAAAATTTTCACTGTTTGTACTGACATGGATTGTGTTCTCATTGGACTTGTAGTAGGAGACTCCTGCGTTGACTGAGGCGTCGGAGACTTCTGCGTGAATTTTTCGGTAGATGCTGGACACATCGGATCAGGACTGAGGCTTTGAACGACTTCTGTTGACTGTTCTGGCACCGACTGATTAGGTAGACCTGCGTTTCCAACATTATCAGTTGCATTTGCTGTCGGTCCAACGTTAGCACTTGACGATTTTGCAGCATCAACATTTGGAATCGCCGCAATGCTATTTGCCACACTTTGATCGCAATTCGGTAAAGGAACTTCGTTTCCTGCCGTAGAAGCAGACGATTCTTGCGCCTTTTTTGTTCTACGTTTTTTTCGCTTACAACACATAATAAGTAAGTAATAGGAATATGAATATTAAAAAATCATTAGTAAAATAGAAATCAGTATTGCTTAAATAGAACTGCAACTTCGATCGAAAATGATGGAATTTTCAAAAGTATTCACTTTACAGCTACAATAAAGGCAAAGCTGTGCAAAAACTAATTTTTATATTTAATAATGGAATCTTGCATATAATTCATTTGTCTACACAATAAGTATGTTAAAACGATCAAAATCACGATATTCCATCTAAGAATCGAAGCTGTCGAAGTTGTAAATTTTATGGGCATAACATTCTTTTAAAAGCATTTGTTGCAGTAAAATGTGATAGGGGGCGAATGTTGCATGTTAAAGAAACTGCGTAAAACTAATTATAATAATTTCAAACGGTTTTATATTGTGCGCACTTAAATTAAGTTTCTTCATGCAGCCGAACTGCAAAACACTTTATCTATCAACTGAACCGGTTGCCAAGCGTAAACTAAAATGTAAACATTGCAGAAAACTTTGGCGCACTAGGGATTTATTTCAGCAAAAGCCCATAATTTTTTCCAACTTGCGTAAGCGTTTTTGTAATATTGTTGCTATAGCCTCCGCGTTAATCTGAAAATTGCCTAGGCTCGTTTTGCAATAATAATGTTTCGTGTAAATCAAAAGCTGTTGAAAAATATAATTACAAGCAAAATTGCAACAAGGTTAGCTGCAGAGTTTTGCAACTTTTCGTTTCTTTCTATAAATAAGCTTATGCTTTTTTCGTGTTTAGGCATTGTTCACAAAGTTTCGAAAAAGTTTCCGGAGCCGACAAAAAAACGCCACTGTACGACTTTCACGTGCAACATGGTGCAAAAATCGTACCGTTCGCGGGTTACTTGATGCCCGTTCAGTACAGCGATCAGACACTAACGGAATCACACTTTCATACAAGGAATAACGTCAGCATATTCGACGTGTCGCACATGCTTCAAACAAAAATTTACGGCAAACATCGGTTAATCACTGTTAAAAACTTGCGTATTTTTCCTAAACAGGAATTTGTTTCATTTTGTATGCTATTTTAGTAACGATTTCATGGAAACATTAACAACAGCCGATGTCAATGGTTTGAAACCTAATCATGGAACGTTAACACTTTTTACAAACGAAAACGGTGGCATTCAAGATGACTTGATTGTGACAAACGCTGACAAAGATTATCTGTATGTGGTGACCAATGCTGGCTGCATCGACAAAGATTTGCCGCATATGAAAGTATAAGTTCGTCCTATTCGTTGCAACATCAATCTCTGTTCATACATGCTGTATGCTTATTCTAGAAGCACGCTGAATTGTATCGAAACAAGGGATTCGACGTAAAAGTCGTACCCCAAGATCAAGAGGAACAATGTCTAATCGCTGTTCAAGGTGAATTGTTTCTCATGATTTGAAAATAGTTTTTAAATGTGGAATCATTTATGTTATTACAGGACCGAAGACTTTGGAACTTTTGTATTCGGTTGTGTCATTCGATTTAATGAAGCTATATTTTATGACCACAATTGTTGGAAAGGTTTGTGGTATTGAAAACTGTCGAGTTACTCGCTGTGGATACACTGGTGAAGACGGTGTCGAAGTACGGATCGTTTTAGATATATACAGTAAAACCCCGGAAATCCGGACACGCGGAAATCCGGACACCCCGTGAATCCGGACAGCCGGCTCGGGTCCCGTCTGAAGTCCTATACTTTAACATTAGACCA
>JAQGBA010000023.1:0-102468 GCA_034698125.1 Prionchulus punctatus | reverse complement strand
AATGGCGCGCTTTACACAAAAACCGATTTTTTTAGCGCGCTAACAATCTTTAGCGCGATTCGAGAAACCGGCCCCTGGACCCGTCGGGACATGACGTTCGTGCAAGCTCACAAGCTTACGCGTGCGTGCACGCGTGTTGAAAGTTATATCGTTCTGCTTGGAATTCCTGTGTGTACCAGGAAAGAAGTATGTCGCTAAGGTATAATGTTTTGTTAAAACGCAATTTTAACTTTAAGCTTTCCCGTTCGATCATCATCCCACATTCAAACATTTTATGCGTGCGCCAACACTTTTTGATTAGTAATCCGCTGCTCCATGAAGTATTAATCTCGTAATAGTTAGAATGATTTTTTTTGACATGTACCGTATACATCTCGAATATATTTCATATTTCATATGAAAGACGAATGTCGAAATCGAAATGTCGAAGAAAAAGTTAATTGTATCATGAAGGAATTGGAATTGCAGTGTTACTCGTTGCTGTGATCGTCGTCGTAGTTGTTACTACGATATTACCTGGTCGAAGAGGGTGAAAAATTTGATTCTTCAACCGATTGCGATATGCCTACAACCCCCAGCAATAATGAAAAAGTCAGCGGAGAGGTTAGTTATTACAATTAGGCAAGTATTACAATTTTTGAAGTGTTTTCTAATAAAATCTTTGCTTTTCTCATTTGTATTTAATTAGATGTCATGTGTCAATGTCAGAAAAATTGTGATATGGTGATATTATATTGTCAAAGTACAATGGCAGTTTCAGCCAAATTTTGACGCTTCTTGCAAATTTTAAAAGTGGAAATTGGCGTAGATCATGATATCAATGGTATGATAAATTTAATTCGGTTACAGAAATTCAGAATTTCAAAAAATAGCCTTTCATAAAGAATGTAACGTTACATACTTTGATTTTTTGAAAGAATGGTGTTAAATTCTTGAATCGCAGAAAACAAGTCTGGCTCAAAGTTGTTAACAAGCACGTACCGATCAAAACTAAGTCATTATTTTTATTTTAACTATCGTCATAGTTGCAATGAATATAACGGACCGCAAAAAAGCGAAGCTACAACTAATTACAACTGCGTTCGTCCAATTTTTCTGTGTTTCTTGAGCGGAAAAACATTTTAAAAAGTAAAAGTAATAAGAACAAAAATTTGTAGGTGTTTGTCGAGTTGACAAAATAAACAAAAATGATAAATCAAGTCAAATTATTGTTGGAATATCATCTATTAGATTATCATACGGTGAAAACAAGATTTTTTGTGCGCGACAATTGTTTTCGTCGTCGTGGTTGTGACATGTCCTGTTGACTTAAAATTTTTAGTCGTTCTTTTGTAAAAGAAATCGCACGGTTAAGGTTCGATTTTCCGATCAAGCAATGAATTTTTGTACTATATTCTGCTATTTATTTGTATCACTTTTCATAATTTCTACAAAAGGTATGAATAAAGACATTTTGCACAAAATTCTGACTTTATTAAACTGTTTTTTGTTACAGGCGACTGTCCTAGCGGTCAATTTCAATGTACGTCGGATGCAAAGTGCATCGATCAAAAACTAAAATGTTCCGGTATTAATGATTGTGCCGATGCTTCTGACGAAATAAATTGTCGTAATAGATTTCACTTTTTGTTTGTTATTGGTTCGTTTTGTATCTGTTTTTTTTATTGTTTTAAGCCAACGGTTGCTCCATAAATGGAACAATAGTAGCGCAAAATACAACTGGTCAAGACTTGGAATGGTGGTACGTTTGTACGAATGGGAAATGGGTTATCGGTGGATGTGTGATTCACGGCCATAAATTTAGAGCCAACGAAATTTATCGAATGTTCACCGTTGAGGGGATTTTTTGGGGAAAATGTCAACAATTGGCGAACGGCTTTTTTATGAGACAACCTATGGGTTGCGTTGACGTTAAAGGGCAGAATATAAATCCCGGCCAAAGCTTCATGATAAACGACATATTTTGGGGAACGTGTCAGTTATCTACAAACACAACGACAGTACCCGACCTCGGTCAAGTTGCATTGAATGTAAAAATAGGTTTCTTATGATTACCGTATTTAGGCCGTAACATTATTATTTGTGGCAGTAAAAAGTAATTTTATATACTTCTTTGTGTTTTTAGGAAGTGTCATGGCAAGTCACCGGTTGCAACAACGGATCAGCAACGCCACTTAAAGAGGGAGAGGAATTTCCATGGATTTTTGATCCATACGTTGTTTTAGGTTAAAAATATTCTGACGGACATTTTTTTAAAGAGATTTTATGAGGTTTTTTTGAATAGGTGTGAAAGTAAAATGTAAACTTCCGCCGCATGCGAAAGAATTACCAACGCTTAATCCAACGGCTTGCATCGTTGGAGTGAATTCGTCTTCTAAATGGGAAGTTAGAATTTTGAAAGATCATTGCTACATGGCCGCGGACGATTTGATATTTTACTGCGCCATTCTGTTCCATCCGTTTGCGTCTGCCCAAGCACAGGGTCAAACCGACTCAAAACGTTTCACGTTAAACATCACGGAAAATTCACCGAAAGTTTGCAAAACATGAGTTTTTTGTTGTTTTTTCCGCAAAATCGTTAATGATTTTTTTGCTTCAAGGAAATCCAGCGTTTGACAAGCGACAAATACCAACCGTGTTTTGAAAAAGATCAAGCTTTGACGGATTTGGCGAATGCACCCAAACCGCCACGACCACAGCCGCCTCCAGGATCTCCACCAATTCCACAACAACCACCCCCAAATCCTCAACAGGCACCCGGAAGGAAGAAACGGAGTATCATGAATGAACAAAATTTCGAAAAATTGCACACAAAATTCAGCGGCGTCGTCCATGCCATGGGAAGTAAAATGACAAATTTTGATCCAAAAAAATTGCTTATCAAACCTTTTATTAATTAAAAATTGTCTTTTTCCATTAGTGAGTCGTTTTTTGTTCTTTTACCAAACTTCGGAGGAAACGATATTCTGACTTAATTAGTTCCAGTCGATTCTTAAATAAACGAAATTTAACCCGACAATTATTCTTACGAGCAACTACGTGCCTAAGTTCGCAGACCTAATTTTTCAAAGCCTAAAGATTATTCACTGGAACAGATGAGCATGTCAATCTGTGACGAATTTAAACGCTAAATTTTAAAAAAGAAACCTCTCGTACTCTCTTTCGTTTCTCTTTCATCGTCATTGCATACTTCTAACACATACACAAATAGTTTCAAAGTTACTCATCCGTCCTACCCATTGAATCCCTAACGTGTTAAAACTTTTGCTACCTATATAACTTCGCGGAAGCGTTAAATTCGTTTTAAAACAAGGGGACACGAAAGAATCTTTTAGTTGAAGAAGATTCTCAAATTTGTGTTGTCCGTCTCGATTTTATTCATATAAAATTTCCATTGTCTGAAATGGCCGGCGAAGAAGAGGAATTCGTAGGCGAATCGAACGATGTCGTCGACCATCAAGAAGACACTGTTCGACAAGAGAGAACCGAATATAAACCGTTACCGAAGACCAAATCAGAACCGTACATGCACGGACCGCACGCTACCGGTTATGGAAATTTCGTTTCGAATTTGTTCAAAGTTGGAGGCGAAAACTACGCCGCAACGGCGCTCAATTCGTACACGGCGGGCATCGATTCAACTCTACCACCGTCGCTGCAGTTAAAAATCGAATCGTTATCCGAAAACGGTATCGATAATTTAAACACGTTGCCGATGTGGGCCTACGATACTGGTAAAAAATTTTCATTGACACCGGATTCATTCGAGAAAAAGCCATTGCCGCCCTTGCGATCGTCGTACAGCGACGAATACGCGCAGCGTTACGGTAATTTCAAATCGGAGTTTATGCGTAATCGTCATTCGAATCTGCCCGAAACGAAACCCAAACAAGTCATATTAGATTATAAAAGGTTCGGTCGAAGCGCCGTCATGTCTCCTCATTTGTATTCCGACGCAAATTACGTACATCGTGAAGATAGTCGCATTCTTGGCTCGGATTTCGTCATGTTAACCATGCGACCGAACGATAATTTCATGAATAAAATCGACAAAACGTTAGCCGAAGCGAGAAGCGTCAACAGTTGGGATATGTAAATCGCCCTTTGGTTGGAGAAAAATAGTTATTAATTTTAGATAATGCATTTGTATTATGCAAGAAATAGCTACTGTAAATAAATTAACTTTCTCTTTATTAAACGAACCGTCAATGAAAAGCGCTTGAGGAATCCAATTTTATGACTGGATTTTCTTTTGCACATCCTACCAATGAACCACCATACCATGCGAAGTAGAAGTACTATGGAAAAAGGTTTTAAATGAATCACATTTAACATAATGCTTTGCTCAACACTGAAAAATCAAATTAGGTTGTAAATGTGTCACCAAAAAACAAAAACAAAAACACATTAATATTAATTATATTTAATTGACAGTACAATACGCAATTTTTAAGAATTTGATTACATTTCAAGAAGCACATTTCCTCGGAGGCGAACGCAAGTAAAATTCCGGAGGGTCTTTTACTGCTTCCCACGAAAAATCACAGTCGTTACAATGATCAAATGGTTTGCCATTTATAAAATCAAAATTGTACAGTTTCGACTTCTGAAGAAGGTCGACTTCAGAATCAGTATACTTCGTATACGTTATGTCGTTTAAATCCTTTTGAGATGAAACATCGAAATTATTAGTTTCGCTATTTGCATTGTCAAAATATAATTTGCGACAACATTTGGGCTTCAATTTGTTAGTCATAGGAACAATTTGACGAAAGAATAGAGCATGCGACATTGAATCATGTTCGCTTCTCCCACACGCTCAAAATTTATTCACTTATCATCAAAATGTGTTCAAACTTGCTCCGTTTCAAAATACTTTAGTGCAAAGGTTTTAAAATGACGTATACACCCGGGTACTGAAATTGCAAAGAGGAACAAATGGTGCAGTACTTAATAGAGAAGTTGTTCTGTTGAGAGGGTCAATAACAAAAGGTTTCTCACACCGGGAATAGAACACGAGCCCTGCGGGTGTGAGTGAAATATCCCTAACCACTAGATCATGTGGGTTGCACGCCCGAAGGAGGTCATTTATGCGATATCAAGTGTGTACAATTTTTAACGAAGTATAATGGTACAATAACAGTTCAGGATTACATAATGTCACTTAACTGGAAACAAATAGAAACGAGAAATCAACATTTCTTTCGTTTTTGTCTACTTTGTATTTCAAACTCGCGTCGACAAAACAGTAAAAGCATCTCGATCGTAAACAAAATTTTCCGCTTTCTTCTCCAATTCGGCTTTACGTCGACGGCGTACTTTCTCTAAACCATTGCCGAGAGCCATGCGAAACGTTGGTCGACTGTCTCCCGTTTGAACCTTTTCGGTATCACCAAATCGGCATCGTTTGTATCCATTATTGGACAAATTGGAAATCATCTACAACATTAAAATTAAAATTAGTTTTTTAACGAAACTGAAAAACAATATTTTACTTGATCATCGCTGGTGTTCCAATTTAGTTCCCAGACATATTTCCACGTGCTATTGAAACTTTCAGCAAAATTGTCACCGCCAGTTTCGGAAGATATCGTACAAAAGTAAACCACAGTATCGTTTTGTAGAAAGCACTTATCGCCCAGCCCGATGTATTCCAAATGTGTCGAATCCATGCTGTTATTTCTGAATATGCAAGCCACCGGTACCACTTCAGGCCATTCAATTTGTCCTTCGGTGCGGCAATGATATGCAACTCCTACAATGTCGTAAACGAACAGTTAGAAATAAATTTCTAGGTGAATAATTACCCATTCCATGTTCTGGATCGTTGATTTGAATAAACTGTTCGTCGTCGGGAACAGGCGTTGGTGAGCCATCAAAACATCCGATAACCTGTCGCCGTACAGTCTGAAAGTAGTTGCCGTTCTATCACTAACGGGCGTCTTTTGTCTTCACGATTTACTTACGTTGATTGCTATGGTACCTTCGCTCGGAATGTAATACAATTGTCTGGTGCCAGAGCACATGGACCAAAACAATGGATCGGACAAATACGCCGTTCCGGGTTTCACGGGATTACCTCTGTAATCGACGCAACCTTGAAGATGTCTTCGAATATATGACGAGCCTAATAAATCGCATCTTCCCCAAAATTCGCCCATATGACCAAAAAACGTATCGCCGACGGAAAATCGTTTGCCGTTGATCATGCAACCGACGATTCTCCATCTGGACTTGTTACAAATGTACCACCAATTGTTATCCTCGACTATCGCGCCAGATGCAACCGTCGTACCATTATTGTCACATCCTTGAGCTAAAAAACCGAGTCAAATATAATAAAACAGGCAATTTTCGGTTTGACAACAGAATCTTTTACAGCAAGAAGCCGGTTCGTCGCTACCGTCACCGCAGTGGTCGTAATTGTCGCAAGTTAAATATTCCTCGATACATCTATCGTTGGAACAAACGAAACTTTTTCCGGTACAATTTTGTTCGATTGCTGAAACATATGTGCGTCATTACAAAAAAAACAAGTTGCTATTAAGGAAGTAAAATTGCACACCTACAACAAAAACGTGTGCACAAATAAGTATAAAAAAATGAAATAGCATTGTTACGCCAGTTCAAAGAAACTTTTTAACTCGCTTATTCAAATAACGATGCAATTTTGTTCGTTCCTGGTTGTTGGATACGAAAGAAATTCCTGTGAAACTCATGGTTCGAAAAATGGCATCTTTACATTTAAAATTCAGTCAAGTTATTTCCTCATTTGAATTGTGTTGAGAGGAAAATTTAAACGGGTACCAGTGTAACGAAATTGCCAAAATCGTCGAGGTGAAGTGGTTACGACAACGAAATAAGTTTATGGAATACATATTTTGGGAATTTTTTTTGACGGTTTCTGCTGTGAAAATTCATTTTGGAAGGTTCGAATGACAAAAGTTTGCTCTGGTGCGTGTGATTCAGTGATGAAATTGCTAACAGTTGTAATAAATTTCGATTTGAAAAATGCTCCACACGACGCGCAGTTGCGCACAGTTTCGCCCAGATCTTTTCGTTACGGAAAACAGTTGTCAAAGCAACTTTTTCAACAACTTTATTTGCAATTTCATGCGATGAAAGTTGCCCGGGGCGAAATCGTCGTCGTCAAAATATAGTCTGCCGCTGTTAAAGAATGCGTTTTGTATTTGTCTTGTTTTCCTTAAGTGACAAATGAACGTCGAGAATTGAGCGCCAATTGTTCAGACATCATAAGATAGACTGTCATTTTTTCAATCGTGGTACGCCATTTTTTGTCTTTTCTAACATTATTTAGAAAAACAACTAACTAATGGTACCGGTAGGGAAGGTTAGACGTTCGTTTTTCGTTCCACTTTTTTCTTCCTTATCGAGATGATCGACGAACGTTACTTGTTTTACTAAAACTAACCTAACAATGTATAGTACAACGAATAACTGTATAAAGTTGATCGCCGGTGAAATAGATCGCCCAATGTTGATTTAAATGGGCGAAAAAGATAAATATATCTCGAAGTACAGAACGACTAAAGATTGAATGGAGATTATAACTTTCAGTCTACAAAAAAAAACGTCGACGCCAAACGAACCTTGGGTTTTGATGTATCTGTTTGATAAAGTGCGCCCGATATGCGAAGTTGTGTGCGTATAAATGAATCAAAAAGTTGAATCAACTTTTGCGAGTTATTGAACCAACTTTGAGTGCAAATAAATATAAGCGTTCGTCGCTCTGTACAGCGTAGTGTAACGTTTTTGGGTCCCATGTAAACTTTTAATATATAATGCATCGACCAGTTTCGAATACAGACAAACAAACAGTACGCGGAGTTTCGAAAAGTGAATAAAAAAACGACACACTGAAAAAGGATGTGGTTTGATAAAAAAGGCTTTAGGAGGCGGAAATTTTAAAATTTCAGCTCACAGAACAAGCTAGAACGTAAAATCATACTATTCGCGTTAGCTTCCATTTTTAACCCGTTTAAAACATAAACTTCACGCGTTATCTGTAAAAGTTGATGCTAATAATCTATTTACAACTTTTAAACAGTCATGTTTTACCTTGCAACCAAAACTATTCTTGCTCAAACATGTTTGTTGACGCGGTGTAAACGTTTCGTAATAAAAAAAAGACAAATAATGTATCCCGTGTCAACTGAAAATCAGAAAAAACGCCTTGTAAAATTGCTTTCAGCACCATAAATTGAATCACATTGGACACAACGAAAGACCGCCCTCGCCTACGTTTTGATTCAATTGGAGTTTCGGAACTGGCACGTGACGAAGTCGCTCCGACGGCTGTCATGTCGAAAAATAATAACGTTGTGTTACGTTTTATTGAATGAAGGGCTGATCGGAGATACTGTGCCTTGAAGTAACGAAATTGGGACCGCTTCGACCGTAGTTCTCTACAGTGCGGATTTTAAACAGAATTTTATTCGTTGCGAACACCATCGGCGTCTAAAAATTCCTTTTCCGGTGCATTTTCGCGTTTCACGAGGTGACGATCGTTCCCAAAATCAGTGAACTTTCGTCAACTTTTTTGTGAATCCCTGGGTACAGTTGTTTTACATGACTGCAGAAATGTCATTCCAAAATTTGTCGACTGATCATCGACCGCGACCTGATTGTTGTCGAAAACTGTTCACCGACGATACTGAAAATGAATCCGTGGGAAATTTGTCCGGCGGCAGTCACGGATATAATGAATCCGTTAAAAAAGCTTTAAGGAACGACACGTTAGCCAAATATCGTTTTTACAACTTCGATTTCGATAACGAACAACCTTTGCCGGCTTTAAATAGGGATTCTCAGTTCGTTTGGACTAAAGAAACGACCTTTAGTTCGTTTTATATTCGCCCGCCTTACAAAAAAGGCGATTCGTTGATACCAACACAGATAGAATATGGTTCGAATTCGGCTGATAACGAATCGTCCAGCGTCGATAACGAATCGAAAGCGACCGACGTCAGAACCCCGGCGAAAAGAAACCCGTCAAAAAGTAAGTTCAATAATTTACGGATTCTAAAATAGATACCATAAAGTGCGGAAACAAGTCCCTAATTTGAGCTTATGCGCGTCAAAAAATATTAACGTTTCACTTCCTTGACATTTTCAACTAATCATTTTCGTTAGTTCATGGTTTCTAATCAGTGATTTTCGCTTAAAATTATGTCTCAAACTTTCCAGTCTTATCTTTTTTACGGTTCGTAACCACCGGGTATAGTTTGTACAATAGTGAATGCGCGGAACAAATTTCACTTTCATAAAAGTCCGTTGAAGGTCGACGTGAGTGTCATGAAATCTTAAATTACTTTCATTGTATTCAAACTCGCCACTGGCGTCCAACGCTTGCAGAGATTTCTGTACGAATGGCGTTGGCATGAGGTTGTAATAAAGGAGTTTCCGATTTTATGTTCTTAAAAGAAATTTCTTTGAATGGGAAAGAGACATTTCGGGACAAGAAATATAAATGTGCCTGGCGTTAGGCTGACATACGTTTTGGATGGGTTATTATCGTACGGGATACATTTTTGATTTCAAAATTTGTGCTATATATTTGTGACACATAGTTTCTGTTTCTTCCAAAAAGACTACGGTAGGTTGATTGGTCCGAATACACATTTATCTGAGTGGCCGTTCTTGAAAATTGCCTACAAAATTACACGATTTCTAAAAGTGCCCCGTGTGAATTCGAAACGAGAGTGGTCATTCGGTCATTAGAGCGTTAAAATGTTTCTGACCGTCCGTTCGACACGGTCGGACGAGCTGAATATTTACGAGGCGTCAGTGAATTGTGGCATGAAATGTGACCACTTATAATGCTGACCATTCGCTTCATTCATCAGCCAACGTTTGATCATAATAAAAACACCAAAAATCTCATCTGAGAGCTTATAACAATATTTCATTTGTCACTTTCTGCGTATAATTGGTCAGACGCGTCCTTGGACCGAGACCCAAGGTGTACGTTTGGCTTTTGTAACCTTAGTTATATGGGTTCGACGTCCCTTTGCTTTCTATATTCAACCTACGTGTTTTTATTATTCCTACCTCTGAGGATAATGCCGAAGTAAAAAAAACGTTCCATGCGCATATGTTACAGTAGCGATTTCGATTGTTAAGGGAATAAAAATAAATTTTTTAAAAATTTCCTTTTCATTTCAGCTGAAACCATGGACGTCGACGAGCAACCACCGAAGGCCGACGATGAGCACTAAAAACGCAAAAATAGAATATTTTTGTACTTTTCCGTACTTACCGTAGTTTTTGTACGGAACCTTTTTTCTAATTTTATTACGATTTTTTATTTTTGTACTGTTTTTCGAAAATATGTTTGTTTTTGTATGGGTTAACGTTGTTAACGAAACCTGTCGTTTTTTGAATTTGAAATATCCATTCGATGTTTCGTTTTTGAACAAGTTATTGTTACGAATTTGTTTGTTTTCACACAGTTTTCAATGTTTGAGCAAAGACTTCTCCGATTTTAAGAAATGCGTTTCGATTTAGTAAACGAAACCAGATCATCCTAAGGAACAATTCGCAGCATTCGCAGGTCATCTACATTGCGCAATATTAACGTTACAGCTGTTAGGAGCGTTTCGGTTCAGAAAAAAACCGTAAATCATAAAATAAAGTCGTAAAAGCTGCCCCGCCTAAAAACACTTTGAGCGGTTCGTTTGATGCTTTTTAATACCGTCAATGCAATAAAATGTTTTTAAAACATGTTTTCAGCCGTGCCGTAAACGTTATTGTTTCCGATTTTTAATTACAATAGCGCTCAGTTTTTGTTCTGTTTCTCGAAAACCTACTGTAAAAATATATCTTGAAACAACTTTTCGTCCAGCAAAGAAATTAAGACCTACCAAAACGTGTTTTTGAGGGTACTGTAGATGTCGCCGTACAATAATGGAAACTTGTTTCGTTCAACCACAATCCAACAACCCCGTCGAAAGAGCGTGCCCTTCCCACCGGGAGAAAACCTCAAAATGTTGTTTGGATTTAAAAAGTATCCTGTAAAAGTGCCGAGGCGTTAATAAAGAATAAAAAAGCCGCCCCCAAGGACGGCGATTACGGGCAGCGTCGCTTTTTCGTTTTCTATCCGCGTCGACGAACATTATCGAACGAAACGAAAAAAAAATTCAAATTTCGGCGTCTGTCATTACTGATTCCGTGAACATTTCGGTTCCACAACCAGAAACTTCTTTTAGCGACTCTAATACAGCGATCATTCTTTAATTGATGTTGATCTGTTTTTTCCTCAAATTTTGTTTACATCAATGTGAATAATAGTATAACTTCGGGAGTAGTAATTCATTCTTCTATATGCATTTGGTTTTTCAATTAAAACTTCATATCGGCGTCGGTCCTGAATTGCTTTTTTGGAGTACGAAAAAACTTCCGTGTAGTTGTGGTTGCGCCAGGTTTTTCTCGATCATCGTAACATCTTCCGGCCAGGTGCGGACAAGATTTCGGTACAAAGCTGTAACATCCAGAAAAAACGTTTTATGTAGTCTGGTGGATGCGGTTTTTGGGAGCCAACACTAAAATAAACTTTTTTTTATTTTTCCACATAAACGTCTGCGCCGACATCGTCGCACGTGCGGTTCGATGGTCAATGAGGCGTTTTTGCAGAGTTCAAGTTTGAGAAATAAATTTAATACGTGTCCATAAGTACGGCTTTAATGGTGCTCTTCTTTGCGATTTTATGCAGTTATTTTTTTCGTGAAACGTAAATTTGGGTTTCTCAGACTTATTCACTTGTATTCAGACAGTCGCCAAAGGTCAATCGTTAGGTGTTGACCGGCGATTTTTCAAGTGGCATTAAGCCCTCGATTTGTGAAATAAGGTACAAATGGCCTTGGGTAACAAACGAGGAACGACGAAAATTACTGATGATTGATCATCGGGTATTGTTGCATGTGCTATTTATGACATTCGTTTGGAACCCGAATTGTATCCCATGTGCATAATTTTTATTCGTAATTCAATTATTTCATTTCATCATTAATCAAAGACTACATGTTTCGAATTTATGTTTCATACGGTGGCACAACGTGGTACAATGACTACAAAAAATAATCAAACGTATCAGTAAATTATTTTTCACATTTATTTTGAAACGACAGCCGAAATTGTCCCAAGGTTTAATTCAAAAAGTTTATGAATTAATTCAATTTATAATTTAATGTATCACATTATTGCTTCAAAAATACTTAGTCACTTAACGAAAATGAAAAACTTTGTAAATCGTTTTATAGTTTATCACAACCATCCAAACGTAACAAAAATAAGATTGAGATTTTAATAATCACCGTAGCAATCAAGCTTCCTCGTTATCATTACTTTCAGTAGAAACGTGATTCGATTCCGTACTCGTAACAGAAATGTGACTTTCAGAAGATGTATGACGTTTGCAATCGTCCATGAAGTTCAATATTTGCTGCCAATAGACGTTTTCTGTATTGTCGGCGAAAATTTCTTCTAATGCAACGAAATTATCGACGTAAATTGAGCAAAAATTACACTGAGCAACGAAACATTTTGGATTAACGTAATTTAATCCATATTCTTGTAAAGAATTGCAACAGGGTATAAGCGGCGTTAACATTGTAGATTTAATTTCGGACGTTATACAATTTTGTGAACAGTTCCACCAAATAAAACCTTGTTCGTTAAAAAGCGAAGCTTCGGCTTCTTTTTTGCACAACATATTTTCGCCGAAATAATTCAAATATCCGTCATTGGATTTGCAATCGCTAATTTGCATGAAGCAAGGAAATCCGAAACAAGGATCGGTCGACGTTGCAACGTTTGCCAGGCAATTTGGAGAATCGTTTAATCTTCGCTTTGGCACGTTAAACTTTGGTACTGTCGTATCTGTAGAAGGTTTTCGCAAGTTAATTTTTGATCCAGGGCGAGTTTTGTCAATTTTTTGAGGTAAAATCGCTGACATTTCATCGAATTTCGAATGCGTCGAAAAAGCTTGAAGTAATCTGAAATAATATGAAGAATGCCACAATCCATAAAATTATAATAAAAAATCTGTACTTGTGATTAATTGCTGCGGTTTTTGAAGTCGATCTACATTTCGCCTGTTGATCCCAATTGCCGTAACTTGAAGTTGGAATTTTTGGAACACCATCAACTTCCGCCTCCAAGTCGAAGCAAGGCTCCCAACCAGACTAAAAAGGTACATATTTCATTTCAGCTTTTTTGCACTCTATGCTATTCTTGTAAAACGTTGATGATCTTACCAACCAACATAAGCTATCGCAGCAAACAGGAGATGTACTCGTACAGCACGCGCTGTTGCAACAATCGATGCCGCTTTTGCAGCACCAGGCGCCGCTGCCAGAACCACAACAGTGACTACCAGCAGCACAATAGTAACCATCCCCGCAATGGTCACTTCCATTCGGACAGCATTCATCTGCGCAACAGTACGAGTTATCGTCGCAGCATGTGGTTGGACAGCATGTGGGAAAATCGCTGGTACAACAACTTTGATATTCGGAACAGCAAACGGTAGTTGTATCGTCGCAACATCCGACGCCACAGCAATACGAAGATGGGTCGCAAAATCTGTAAACAACAGAAAAGGGTAATAATAACAACCTAATAACGTTTGTTGTATCAACCTTGGAGAATTCCCGCTGTCGCCATTGTCGCAACAATCACTTCCATCTGGAACGCACAACGTACCGCAACATTCGTTATTTAAATCACAAACGGTGTCTCCGCAAAGGTTGTGCCCGTTCGGAACGCAAACGTGATTATCGGAACTGTACAACTTTTGGCACGTTCCGTAATTGATATCGCAACACATGCCGTCGCAACAAGTACCATTGCAACATCCCAAAATTCCGCAACAGCTCGTATTGTAGCCACAGCAACTTGTGCAATTATCTGCAATATGACACACGCTATGGCCAGGCTCCGATGCTATTCCGGGTATTTTCAAAATCGCCTGACATTGACCGTCTTTCGACAAATTGCTAAACTACAAACAAATTTGGTGAACATTTTCATCAAGAATATAAACGAGAGTAAAAATAGCGAATCTAATTTACGTTTTCATCGCAATTGACTAAAACAAATAGGAAAACCACGGTTGTTAATTTCACAAATTCCATTTTCGGCATGAAAAAGCGAAATTTGACTAAAATGTATCAATTTTTAACCTTACGTCTTATCAAAGTCGTAAACTTTCTAATTTAAAGCGAGTTGAGCAAAGTCTCGTGAAATATACATAAAAAGGTCGCATTATCTTGTCAACTTTGGTTCTTAACTTTGTCGAAGAGCACAAAACTGTTTCATGACAATTGCTATCCTTACAAGAGGGTTTCTATAAACATGAGATGTTTTTTGTGTTTGTTGTCGAAATTATGGTACAATTCAGGGATTCAATTTATCCAGTCTGGTCTCTTTTGCGTCATTAAGACATAAATAAAATTGAACATGATGAAACCAAAAATGCCTAAGAATGCAACTACTGATAGTAATTCCTATCCATAAGTTGACAAATACTTTTTGACGATTTATTGCTGTTATCAGACAATAAATATATATCGCTGATAAATCTGAAAAGTGAGCCTTGCATAAACTTGCCTAGTAAACAAATAATTTGTCATTAGGACAATTTTTGACATGAATTTAAAACAAAGTCGTTAGTCCCGTTTATGACAACAAAATTGTACTCGGAGTATCAAACTGTTCTCGACGTATCAAGGCTACAGTTTGACTAAAATTTTAAACAATTTTGCCCATTGCACCATTCGTGAGGCGTTTTTGCGTTACTAAGCCAAAATTTTTTGGGAGCACAAAGATAAGACAAATCGTGTGATTACATAGCAAACAAAAGAATCACAAAGGTCTTCCATTCGTTAAAATCTACCCATTTTTGCGAACTGCAGTGTCGATTTTGAATATCAGCAGGGACAGTAGGTAACGAGATAAATATGAGGTAATGATGATGGAAAGAAATACTGGTGAAGGTGTGCAAAACATTTTACGAAACATTGCGAAACAATTTCAGGGCAACTTTGGTAGTAATTTTACTACTTCAAGTGGTGAGTCGAGCACCGTTGGTGTCGAGCACATGCGCAACACATCCCGTGGACTGCCAAGTAGTGTACGGCGCCTGGAGCGATTGTGATCCATGCACGTACAGTCAATCGAGGCACATCAACATCACCACGCCTGCTCAAAGCGGAGGACTTCCATGCCCTGCTGATTTCACCGAAGTAAAGACGTGTCAGACGACAGGAATCTGTTCTCAGAGTGTCACATGCGGACCGTCCATGTTTGCTTGTCCGACCGGACGATGCATCGCCAGTACGCTGAAGTGCAACGGCGAGGACGACTGCGGCGACAATAGCGACGAAAAGAACTGCACGTTTTCGCAACAGTTTAGTCAATCCATTCAAGACTGTATGGCGCTGAAGCCCGTACCGTACTTGGATCTGATCGGTGCCGGTTACAATTTCCTAACGGGCGAAATGAAAGGACGCGTTTTGGATAACGATCGTTTCGACGGTTATTGCCGCAAAGTTCAAGATGGCGACACGAAATCCGTTTACAGGCTGCCGTTCAATTTGGATTCGATTCATTTCCAAGTAGAGTCCGATGGTCAATCGCACTCGGCCGTTTACGATTCCATGGCGAATCTTACAAACGCCATGGAGAACGACGACGTGCGGGGATGGTCGCTGACGTTGGGTTACAAGTATCCGAAAATATTCGACTTCAGCACGACAACCGGACAAAGCCAGTCAACGACGTACAAACAAATCCACCAGTTGACCAGCAAAGGAGCCAGCAAAATCTACCACGTCGGCACCGGCGTCGGATTGGCTCAATTCGGTATGAATAAACATAATTTAATTTTGGATCCGTTCTTCTATCAAAAAGTCAATCAATTGCCGTCGAAACCGAACGCGAAAGCGTATTTGGATTTCATCGAGCAATACGGCACGCATTACATGACCGGCGGCAGTTTGGGCGGCACGTACGAATTCTACAACATTTTCTATCAAAGCAACGATTCGGCGTTGTGGGCCAACGAGTCGACGGTACAAAATGGATTCAACTTTCAATTCAATTTGGATGTTTTCGGAATCGACGCCGGTACCAACGTTTGGAACAATGCCACCAGCGAAGCGTTGAATCAAAATTTGCACCAATTGAACAGAACCAAAACGCAGAAAGTTGTCGTCGTCCACGGCGGTACCAGTCAAGCAGCCGGTGAGCTAACGCTGTCGTTGAACAGTACCCAGGTAGCCGGAGCCGGCAATAAATACAGTATTTGGATCAATTCGTTGAAACAAAATCCGGCCGTGATAAAGAAACGATTGTCGCCCATATGCGATTTGATTTACTTCAGCCAAGTAGCCGACGCCAACACCAAATGGGAAATATGTCTCGAAAGTTTGGCCCTCTATTTGTCTCACTATTCGACATCGGGATGCAAAATGAATTGCACAAACAACGGCGTTTTGATAAACGTTGATAAAACCTGTTATTGCGCCTGCACAGCAGGTTTCACCGGTCAACAATGTGCCACGAAATTGATGACGCAGAGCACGGATATTGCTTTCTCCGAAAGTAATACTGCAAGAACTGTTTTCTAGTTTTCCACACTCACGTAATTTGTTTAATTTTGTTTCAGCCTCTAATCTTTTGAAATTCATCACCGCTCCGTCGAATGCCGGCGTTCCAACGACGACGGATCCTGTTCCATTGGTGTCCGCCACGGTCGGCAGTTTCGACCAAATTTTGAAAGGCAAAGGGAGCTCTCAGTATTTCATTTCGTCCGACAACGGCGAACGTTATCAAAATAAAGGCACGTTCAGTTTGAAAGTTGTCGACGATCTGCTGATGAATGAAGTCGATCAACTGTTGGACTTAAGTCAAATCAATTGTGACACATTGGTGTGCGAAATCGTCGATTTCGATTTGGACAGCGATAGCAATGTCATTTTGTCGTTGAAACAAACGGACATCTCCAAGAATCCGGCTCAAATCTACGGAAACGTCTACCAGTTGAAACCCAACGGCGAAATCGGCTACACGATTTCGAATCCGTGCGCGATTCCCGGCGCGTTGTACCCGTACGCGTACGTCAGCGTCAACTGTCAAGACGAAGTCGTCGTCGGATGCTACGCTAATCCGGCTACGTTGAGACTGTACGATAACAAAGGATTGCCCGATCAGGTCATCCAATTTTCGGATTTATCCGCGATCAACTCGCTGGCCATGTCCGAAGTTGATGGCTCGCTGTGGTTGCACACGGTTTCGGTAAGAAACATTTTATGCGCTTCGTACACGTCAGTTCTGGCAGCTGTAACCTTCTTTTCAGGGACAATTAGCGTCGTACGACATGAACACTTGGGAACGAAAATTCTTCATGCAAGGACCCGTCATGAACTTCACGGACTACAGTACCTACAGCCAGATCAGCATCGATTTCATGGGCAACGTGATCATCGCCCAAGCCCATAGCGGATCCAACGAACCGAAATTCGTTATCGTCGATCCAACCGCGGGCAAACCAGTCGTTGCCGCGTATTTGACCGATAAGGACGATTGCAGTTACCTGTCGTCGTATCGCGGACGCGTTTACCTGCTCTGCTCCGATACGCAAAGCTCCGCAACAAAGACCATTAGCGTTTACGATTATTTGAAATAAATCGACCTTTCTTTGTAATTAAAATTACTTTAAATCGCTCTCTGATTACAACTTTAAGAAAAACATTTATTATTTATACTGGAATCGCTTGATTTTTTTGCAAGAATAAAATGCACTCTTATTTGTTGTTTTTTTGATTTACCACAATGTACAAAAAAGAATATTGCAAAAAGCTTGTACCATAACATTGCATTTTATACATTGATTCTCAAATATGTTGCAATATTGGGAATCACGACACTTTTCTTGTTTTTACGGTAACGGTGGTGGTAACACGAGATCGGTCTTTGCTTGCTGAACATAGTCCTTAGCTATCGGTCCGTTTCCTAAATTTTCCGAATTCGGTAATTGGAAAAGGCGAAAGGGCACTTTTCCATTTGGGTCTTCTAACGGCGGCGGAGTGACCAAAATATCGCTAAAACTATCGGTCGCAGGCACCGGCGGCAACGGGGGAGGTGTAACCAACACGTCGCTGTTGTCCGAAGGAGAACTCCGAAACTGTGGAGGTTGCGGAGGAAGTTCGCCGTTATTTGTTTCTTGATTTCTATGAATCAATCGTTTAAAGTCGAGCAACGAATTCTTGTTAGTTGCGGCTGCTTTATTTTCCGCATTTCTCGGATCAATAGGAGTTATAACGTGTCCGTAAAGAACTTGCAAAGGCATCGTTCCTGCGTACAACGAGCCGTCCAACGGGAAATGATCGCCTTCTTTACTTTTAATCGGTAAATCCAATCCACCGTCTACCCAAGCGTCGTTGCCAGGTTCCACTTGAAGCCCAGAATCAAAACTGTGAACGAACGGATTGCAAAACGGCGGTCTGCATTTTACGGGCGTCCATCCTGTTGGCAGCGTAGCAACAGGAACTAACGGAGATTGACCTGAAACAAAACAATTCAAAACACCAAAGGAGTTTAAATTTCTTGCTTACCGGTACCTTGCCCTTCAGGACCTCCTTCGGCGTCTCTTTGTACGCCAGAATCGGAACCAGTATCGGCTGCCGGAAGTCTATCGGCGGCGGGAAGTTTCAGCGGATCAACGGGCGACAAAAGATGACCATAGTTTTCCCAAATATGGCTCGGACCACCAGACAAATGACCCTTCATATCGCCCCATCCTTCGACGGGGATGTTTAAATGTCCTTTCAGATAAAATATGTCTCCCGGATCCACATCTATTCCTTGACTAAACTGATGTACGTACGGAAACGTCGGCAGACCGTTGGATGTTGGACTGAACGGAATCGGATTCGTACCCGCTGAGAAAGGATTGTGGCTTTCTTCGGTCGGCGGCAAGTTATAATCGCCTTGATTCGCGGCTTCTTCTTCTCGTTTTCTTCTTCGCAATTCTACAAAAACACGAATCCCGTTGTATGCTCTTCTCATAATTTATCATGGCACTCACTGATAAGAGGTGAAGCACCAATTAGTTCTACGATTATGAAAGCTAGTGTCGTTTTCAAAATGTATCCCGTCATCGCTCGCTGTACCAGACGATAAATCGAGATTACGGTATAAACAAAGGACTACAAAAATTTACAGTAACTGAGAATCCGTGTAGGGCCGGTATAAATATTTGTGTCATTTGTTGGCCAACTCCATTTGAACCGAGCAGGGAATATTCGTCAGTCCTTAAGGAATAATATAGATCAATTTACAAATGCACTCATAAAGTCATAAGATATTTACAGTATCATGTGAATTTTGATCACTGTCTCAAGAAACTCGCCCGTTCGGTAAAATTCGCGTGCGTATAACGACTTGCTTTTCGGCTCTAATGTAACCTTACAGTGTTTTTAACATATTATTAATGAACACTCTCAGGGAACAAAAACGGAACATATTATGTTTTTTGTGTAAAAACAGCAGATTATCACGCATAAAAACGATTTCATACGATTTTAGTTAAATTTTGATCAACTTTGCGGCTGCATGCATTAGCTATAAGCCTTATCAAAAAGGGAAAATAACGTTTTTTTGTACTGTTTTTATTTTTTTGTTTTGTTTTGTCGGTATCCTTTTAGAAAACATTCTCCGGTTTTTGAACCAAACACGATCTGACGTGTGACACAAAACTTTGAACGTCGGCGTCTGTTTTCTCGAGCCGATACAAGGCAGATTTTCTAATTCGAACTGACATGCGCGAGATATTTGTAAGATTACAATAGGATTTAAAAAGTTATTCATCACTTTCAGAATTTTACAGAAATATAGTAACTATATTTCTGTAAAATTCTATAAAAATGAGTCACGTACAACAAAAAACTTAGCACTGAAAAACTTATACCAACGTCGTTAGAAGACTTTTTTGTAAAAGTTTAATGTAGAGAACGGGTACAAATTGTCGCAAAAACCATTTTTCATTTGTGCGAGCGATTCTGACGCATATCTGTCATGCGCAGGCGGTGACATGTAATATTTTATGTTGATTAATGTTTTAAAACTAGGATTTAAATTAATGATTGTTTTGGCGTATAAATGTTGAAACTACAGACAAATGAGCATGAAATTACGGGCTCGATTTATTGTCACGTGAACACTTTTTCATACCGCACGGTTACTGTACGTGTTTCCAAATATATGATTTCTTTACTAAGTAATCGTTGTTTTTTTCTGGATCATCAAGAATAAAATAAGATTGTACACCTATCTGTATGCCTAAAAGTTGTATGAAATCAAAATCAATCTGTAAAATGAATAAAATGTGTTCTGTTTGGGTCATTTTATCGAAATAAACGTTTTGTTAAATTGTTGATTAGTAAGATTTAACAAATATCACGGTCCATGCTGAAATATAATCCGTCTATCATCGTGCCTTTAGGAAATCTTATCCTGTCGCTCTAATCAAAGGGATATTAATTCTCTTACTTGACGTCACTTGTCACAAAAATTTTTCCGTTATTGTGGGCGACATTACAGTCTACCAACGTAGTACAACCTTCTGGTACTGTACTTCGAATGTAGTAGTCGCTCGTCGTCATGATGCCGTCTTGCGTACGTTTTTGCTCTGCAAAAGTTGTTCTATCGAGTGCAATTGTGACTTCGTGATTGGACACGTGCTTAAGGAAGTTACGAGTAAAAATCGAGCAGAGACCTTTTTTTGAATACGTTTATAAATACCATACCTAATCCCAAAAAGTTCTAATGGGAGGTGGATTAGATTGTTATTGTGAAACAAAAATAGAAACGGACGACGACGAAACGAAAAAATTCGTCGAAGAAATTGTCGATTATTTTGATTGCAACGTATGGTCGGACGGTGAAGAAATGAACGAAGGTGGTATTGATTCAAAAATCGGAACCTCCATCGACGACGACGACGGCGAAATCGACGCCGAACCGGTGGCAGACGGCGAACAGCAACCGAATTTCAAAAAATGGACTCAAGATATCGGACGTGCGACAAGTGGTCGTAATTAATTGCGCTTAGAGGGCGATGAAACAATTTCGAGACCGATTTATGGGAATGTAAACCGCTTTTAACAGCTTTTATATATTTTTGTGTTAAAAAATAAAACTAACTGTACATTCCGATTTGGGCTAACAAATATAGTTTCTCCCACCAGTAAACTTACCGTTCGTACAGTACATACAGTATACCCTTTTCAGCACAGTATCTTGGACTTTTGACAGTTGATAACGTTTTTGGTTTCAAAGTTAAGAGTTTTGAATCAGTTTTGGAATCAAAGCATCAGCAGAATATGTACCTTAATTTTGAGTCATTTTGAGCGTCACATACAAAACATACATGAGTCAGATTTTAGTTGGTGTACGTCTCAAGATTCATGGCATCGCGTAAAATATCAGTTTTCGTATTTGGAGCTTTCGCGTGATAGCAACGTTATTACATTGATAGCCAAGGCACAAATTTTACTTTTCGATTTCGTTCTTTATGTTCAGATGACAATCAATCTATCTCTCATGTTATACTCTCCATAAAAGGCACTGATGAAATAAAATGTGCAGATTTGTTCGGTAATTAAAAGCTTACTGCAATTTTTTGGTATTTGCAGAAATCTAGGCGTTTTCTTTTCAGTTCGATGTAAATACTACGTTTTTACTGATAACAAAGTTCAATTTTTCAATGAGACTTTAATTCTGGTTTCTTCCTTCAAATCAATTTAACCGTGAAACGTATATTTTATGCACATCAGCGACCAAACCCGCATATTTCTCTAAGATGTTCGTCAAAACAAACTTTTTCATTGAATATTTATCATCTTAATGGTTATTTTCAGTTAATAAATGTCCTGTCAGATGAAGTAGGGAACTTTGTGAAATACGGCGACGGCCATCGAGTGCATAAAACTACAGAAAAAGGAGCTATTAATTTTCCCCTATGCCTACATTTAGTGATTTATGTTTGACTTGAATAAACGAAAATGTCACATTGTTCACGGGCTGCGACGGAGAAAATTTATTTTCGAAACAAATGTCCTTTCTCCTTTTTGCGCATAAGTGTCTGGAATTACAGTAATACCTGGGAAAAAACACTTTCATATTCGCAGAAGAGGCGTGGTAATGAAAATTGAGTATATCGCATTATTTTTGAGGTTTTACGAGAAACGCGTCGTTTTTACAGATTTATAGCGGAAAACAGAATTTTTATCTTTCTAATCAAATGTCATAAACATTTCATAAAATTTTATTTAAGAAACATCCCGTTTAATTATTTCGCCCAACCCAAGCGTGACTGTTTATGACTAAACTTAGGCATGGTTCATGCCTTAGTTTTACGCCTCATGTTAAGTAATGGGTGGCCTTTATTGTTCATCCATTTTGCACGGTTCTTGTTAAATAATTATTATTATTCGCGATTTCGATGTGTTCAACTTCCTTATGAAAATCATGAGCCAAATGAAACATTACTTGAAATAGTAAGGCATGCGTCAAAGTGTACGATAAGCAAGCCCTTTCGTTTGCAAGCACCTGCGTGTTTTTTTTAACTTCATTTATAATTTTCTCATTTTCATTCTCTAATTTTATTTACTATCCAAGTTCCGTTTTTTAAAAACATGAACAGTTTTCAAATTGTCGGTAAATTACTGTTTTACGTTTTTCAACTATTCGGTTAATTGATTAACATTTATTGCTCGTAAAGGCAATCCTCGAAGTTTTTCCGGGTCATAGCAAGTTGGAATCTCGTCGTCGCGAAATTCATTGGCGACGTGAACGTTATTTTCGTTTTCTTGCATCCAATTCAAAACATATTTCAAGTTCTTATCACACGTCCACTGATTTTCGCCGAGGAGTAACTTTTTCAAGTTCTTATTTTCGTCGAACGTTCCGTCGGTGATAGTATTCAGTTGAGTGAATTTAAGATTCAAAGAAACTAAATTTTTGCCTTTTACGAAAGTTTCTTTGGGCAACGTGGATATCTTTGTGTGGCTAAGATTCAAATCCACCAATTTGGGGATCGGCTCGAACAAATCTAGGTGAATAAATGTGATATTAGTCGATGATATGTCTAACAATAACAGTTCCGATAAACCGCTGAATGCGTTTCTGTCGATATTACGCAGATAAAGATTGTTATTTATAGCGAGATTCGTTAAATTCGGAACATTTCGAAAAACCTTTTCATCCAACGAAGTTAATTCGTTAAAACCCAAATCCAACGATTGAACATTCGGTAAATCGAACGTTTTCGATGTAACTTCTGACAAGAAATTGTCCTTCAGCGAGAGCCTTTGTAAATTTTTTAAAGAAGAAAATGCTCCTTCTTGAATCGAGTCGATCAAATTTTGAGTCAAATATAATTCTATTAATTGACTCAAATTCACGAAAGCGTCATTGGGAACGGTAAGGAGATGATTTCCATTCAAATACAAAGCTTCCAGTATTTCCATACGTGCAAACGATTGTCGGTCTAATTTTGCGATTTCATTACCAGACAAATCCAATGTGACGAGATTCGTTAGAAAATTCAGTGATTCAAAAACTGATTCGTTAAAATTGTTGTCAGGTCCAAGAACCAGCGATTGAAGATTCGACAACTTTTCGAACGCTTTTTCGTCGATTTTGTTCATACCGTTGCCTTGTAAGTCTGAAACAAGTATTCGCCTCTGAAAACGTTAAAGACAGTTCAAATTCACTCAGTTTACCCAAAGTTAATAGCTTTTCGAAGAACGACATATCTTCCGTTTTTATTTCTTTAATCGATGTACTTTGAAGCCGAAGTCGTTCCAAATTTTTTAACGACTTCAAATTGGATGGAAATTCGAAAAGCGCACAATCATAAATTGTCAGCGATATTAAAGAATCTTCGAGACCGATAAAAAATTTATCTCCTTGTATGATTGTCGCAGTTTCGTTAACGCAAGATTTGAGCGATAAATGTGCCGGAAAAGCGTCGAGATTTTTGAAATAAAACTCTTCTTTGACGTCAACCGAATTCTGGGTCGGAATTATGCTATTCATAGAAACAGAATAGATTTGCATTTGCGCTTTTCTGGCGAGTTTAATTGACGAAGCCAAATCTCCCAATGATGCTGGGTATATGCAATTAATAGCGATGGAATTGAAAGGATCACCTCCGTAATCTGTTCCATTGTCGCAATAACAAACTGGTTCCGAAATTTCTGTTTGCAGTTGGTTATCAGTTACGTGATCACTCTGTTCGGACAGACTGGGGCAGCCAGGGACAATTTGTTGACCCAAAATATTTCCAAATATTATTGTAATCGTACATAACATATAAAACATGGTCCTCATTTTTAAAACGTGTGCGATGAAACAGCTTCCTTACGAGTTGAATTTCGTATTTAAAATTTTATCCTGTTCGGCATTTATGTTCAAAAAATATTAGTTAAAAAACTAGTGTTCCAAAGCGAAATCCATTTTCCTTTGGTAAAGAGCTAACAATAGAACAAAATTAGTTTCAATTGGTGAAGAATAGAGTCCTTATGACTCAAAGGATGCCCACGTTTGCACTTACTTCGTAACGATCAAGAAGAACATTGAATGCACGAAATAGTTGAATTTTTAATGTAAAAGTATTTGAAAATAGCTACAAACGAAAAATAAACGAGCTGATATTAGTTGAACAGGATGCTAAAATTGAATTCGCTTTGTTTAGAAAATATTATTACTCCTCCCAGAAGTACAAAATTGCACGGACAAACTCCAAAATACTGCATAAGTATCATGCAAAAGTAGTTAATAGTATGCGTTTTAACGCACAGTTGTTCGGTTCGAACAGAATTTTTGGTTAAATTTTACATTGTTTACTGAAGTTTTTGTTCAAGGGAACCAAAATTTTTGAGGAAAATTCGTTTAAAAAAGAAAAGCCTTTGGCAAAGATCGAAGTCAAACTCAACCTTGGACAACGTTTTAAACTACAAAAAAATGTATCTGATTATCGAACTGCTGTTAATAATTTTTATTTGAACCGCGAACGTAATTATATTTATTCGGGGGATAAATCTACTTTTTTCAAATTTATCGACAAAAATCTGAATGTTCGTCACGGTATTTATTTTTAAAGGATGTAAACGGTGATCTAATTAAAGATCCCGTATCCCATACAAACTTTTTAAATGATTGTTTTTGTTCGGTGAACACAAAGGACGATGGTTCTTTGCCCAAAATTTTATGTATCCGGGCTTGGTATTGATTTTAATGCCGTCACTAAATTATCTGTTGGTGACTTTTCTCCTACTGTAGTTTCTGATGTTCTATTTAAGTTAAAACCTAAATTTGCCGTTGGCCCAGACGGACTACCTTTTACCGTTACGAAAATTTTTTTTATCAAACGTGCAAAACTTTTGAAAACGAAGATTGATTATATTATGTCAATAACACAAAGCATACTGTAAATATAAATGCATACATTCATTGCAAATAAAAACACGTGTGAGCATTAATAAAATCGTGAAACAATTCCTCATCAGTTTTACAACGTGGTCGCCACATCCACTCAACTAAAAACGCCTCAAAACAATTGGGTTCATTCTACCCACCCTACGTCTTAAATCACGCTTAGAAACAGACCATTTACATTCGATATTTTGAGTATGCACCTCTGATTTTCAGGATGAACAAAATTTTTGCTGTGATTGACTTTCGCATGATCAATAAACGGAAGACCTTCTAAGTTGTATCCTTTCCAAGAATCGGTCATGATTCTTGAACCTTCTTTAACAGGAGCACTTTTCGTAAAGTTTGCCCGTTTCGGTTTTCTACTCGGATAAAAACAATTCCTTGGTTGTTCTATCAGTTCCCTCTACCACCCACTGAGTTTTTCGTATTATATTTTCGTTTTCCAAATGCAGATTCATCGATTTCAACCACGTGACCTTCCGTGATTTTTTTACCATTTTCTTCAATCCACATATTGATTAAATCTCGAAAATCGTTTGTAATCGAAGCAATAGTACAAGGATCTAACCCGACCTCACGTCGAATAACATTAGTTGGATATCTATGTATTTAACACACCAAAACTTCGGCGATTTTCTCTAATCGAGTTTGGTATTTTTCAAATATCGAATCCGATCGAAGCGAATATTTTTGACGACATCGTCTATCTCCGCATCGCCATATTTTCTCTTTTTCTTTTCCATTGCTCTCGATTCGGCAATCGAAGCCGCAAATGCATTTTTTAGATTTATTAATTAGCTCAGAATTCATAAAAAACTTTACTACTCCGATCAAAGCTATATACTTACGCATAGCTGTTATTAATTTTAAAAATTCCATGTTTAAAAAAGATTTTCTGTTTTTCAACTATCATAGCGACAACAAAAGAAATTGAAAGAGGCAGAAAAGGCAAAGATTTTTTCTGGAAACGAATGGGGGCTAGAATTTTTCTTGGGTCACTCAGTGACATCAATGGCTCGCTTGCCGACCTCTCCTTTCGAAACAATGACTGGCGAGTCGCCTTTGCATTGCCCCCATCAGAATCCCTTTTAGCCGAATTTATCTCCCGACTTAAAAACGGCAACTTTTAAGTCGGGAGATAAATTCAGTTGTTCAAATTATCGACCAGTTTCATTAACCTGTGTTTCTTGTAAAATCATGGAAAGAATTATACTTAACTGTACACTCGATTTTTTTGTTAAACATAATTTATTTTTTGAGGGCAGCATGGTTTTTTTTTACCTAAACGCTCAACTATTACTAATATGTTATGTTTTGTTAATGAACTTGTTCAAGATCAAGAAGATTATTCAATAATTTTACAACTCCAAGAGCAAAGAAAAATTTAACAATATCATTTCTCGACGATTAAACAAAAACTCTAAATTCATTGTACGCGCGTGATCTAGAAAAGGTGCTTTTACAAAAAACGTGTCAAATTTTATATCCAACAACCCATGATAAATTTTGTATTACATCAAAACCAAATCAGCACGCGTCCAACGTATTTCCAACGGTTCCAAATTGAGAAAAATTAAACACTCAACATGATAAACAACTCAGTCCAGGCAATCGCCTGGTGAACATTTCTGGACCGATTCAATTTTATCAATGTACATTGCAAGATAAAGCGACCAAATAGGAGAACAAAATTCCAGTATAGGCACAACATAAGTTTTATAGGCACGCAACAAAACCTCATGATTTCTGGTTTGAAAACATTTGAAAATCAGAAAAATAACACGCTTGGCCTTCGCAATAGTGGTTACAATATGCTGGTTGAATTTAAAATTATAGTCTAACATTATTCCTAAGTCAGTACATTTTTCAACTTGACGCAAATATTCACCATTAAGCGAGTACGAAATGATGTGTTTACCCTTAGAATAACAAATACTAAATGATTTCTTCACGGATATCGACAATTGTCAAATGTTCGACCCCCCCCCCCCCACCAACTGCTAACATTTTCTTAAGTACGCGACAACGCAAGAGAACAAGAGTCGTCCAAAATATGTGAGTAAACTTTTAGGTCATCGGCATATCATAACATTTTCGCGGGCGTTACAATACAAGTTCTGATATCGTTTATAAAACTAGAAACAAAAAAGGGCTTAACACGCTACCTTGCGGGCCGCTAGTTTTAACAACAACTTTGGGTGGGAAACTTTATCAAAAGCCTTCTTATAGTCAATATATATTGCGTCAGTGTTGAGATTTCTATTTAAAGCTGACATCACATCATTTACAAAAATCGACATTTCAGTAACCGTTGACAGACGCGGCAAAAAACCGTGTTGGCCTTCATATAACAAATTACTTTTAGAAAAAAACCCAGTTAAACAGTTAACAATATAGATTTTGCTAAATCGTTCGATAAGGTTAGTCCCTCCAAATTGTTTAGTAAATTAGCCGCGTATAATATCGCCGGTAATTTGTTCGCATGGATCGTTGTTTTTTACTTAATAGAGTGCAATGTGTTAGGGTTACAAATGCTTTTTCGGATTATAAACCAGTACTACGTGGCGTTCCCAAGGTAGTGTGCTTGGACCGTTTTATTTTTATTCTATATAAACGACATCAATCGTTGTTGTTCCACCTACCAAAGTTTTGTGTTTTGCGGATGATATTAAAGTTTTTGTTGGTGTTCGTAATGTTTTTTGTGCCGATGTCTTGTCCACTACTTTGGACAAGATTTTTCAAGTCTTTCAGGTCTTGTAAATGGCAACTGCCAATGGCTATAAACAAAAACATTTTGTATGAGTTATGACAGTGTTAAACGGTGTGTCACTTATAGCATCAATAATGTTGTGTTAAATCAATTGGAAATTTGTAAGGATTTGGGTATTTGCATGTCTTATAACTGCAATTTTAACCAACATATTTTGCATATCGTTGCCAGAGCGAAAAGAACACTTTTTTGTTATTTAAATGCTTCCAACACCACTATAATGCTATGATAAATGCCTATAAAGATTATTTTTTGCCTATTTTGGAATATACCTCAAATCATTTGGTCACCTTCTCGGGCAATTTATATTGATAAATTAAGAATCCGTACAAATCCTTTTTATGCGTCTATGACCGGAAATGGGTAGTTTAAATTATGTCGAACGTTTAATTATGTTAAATTTGGAACCAGTGGAAACCAGGCGTATTCGTGATGATCTTAATTTTTGTTATAAAATTATCAATAAATTGGTAATGTTAATTTCGATGATTTTTGTTAAAGCCCCCGTTTCTGTTACGCGTAAAAACATAATTGTTGTCATGTACGCCATTCACGAACCAACTTGTCAAAATCCTTTTCTGCCCGTCGAATTGTAAAATACTGGAATTTAACCACGTAACGTTATTGAAAAAAATTGTACTTTTCGTCCCGCCGCTAGCCTGTTATGTTGGAAATTTAGAGCTCAGGGCAAGTTTAAGTAAACATTTTTGTTCTTCTTGTTTTTTTGTTTATCCGTACTGTTATTTTTCATGTGCTTGTAATTTTTGTCGGAAAACAGAGTAAAATCGTTATTATTATTAGTCTCTTGGCTCCTAAACCTTTGTTACAACAACAAATGTAATTATTTTTGACAAAAATTTAACAACAAAAAACAACTTTATAACATAGAAAAATTCAATAAATTGCACTTCTATCAGTCTAAAATGCACAACGATATCCCGACAACGACGGATAAAGTTCCAAACCAAATTTCTTTGCTTGCTTTCTCTTCGCCTAACAAACGTCCGACAATTCCAGTGGTCAAGAAACTTAACGAATTCACAACTGGTACGACAACGGTCAATGGCAAATAAGTTAGGAGAAAATAAAAGAATACGGAACCACTTTGATTGAGCAAAAACGTCAAACAGAATTTCCAATTTTTCAACAAATTTAATATAGTGGAAAACACATCATTATTGCCGCGATTATGAGGCGAATAACGTTTCATCAACGGATTAGTGGCGCCCCAAATTATGGCAACGGTTAAAAGAAGAAGAACGCTGTTGACGTTCAGATTCATAATAAGTAACCAGAAAAGTAAGAAAAATTACGGCATTTGTTTTCCATTGTTATACAATTATGTCAAACACGAATGCAAACTATAGCACGTTTAATGTCGCATAGCGCCAAAACTCGACACGTTTGTTCAGTTAAAAATTTATTTAAAAAAACAGAAAACTATTTCTACGTTATAAGCAGTATTTTTGGAAAACAAAAAATTCAAACGGCTTTTTCAGTCAAGTTTTTTAAGATCAACTTCGAATAAAGACAAACTGGAAAGTTCTTTCGGCGAATCGCAATACGGAGAGGCGTTGGTTTGTATCACGTCTTTTTTTGCTTTGAGCCATTTTATCAACCAAGTGTTGCTTTTATCGCACACCCATTTGTTACCGTATAAATCCAAAAGCGATAGGTTGTCTAATTTGTCGAATATACCCTCGGGTAACGTTTGCAATTGAGCGTCGGCTAATCGCAAAACGGTCAAATTTCGTACGTTATCGAAAGTGTTCTTCTTCAGCGACGTTATCGGTGTGTTACTGATATCGAATTCGTTCAAATTCGGCAACGATTTCAAAACAGCCGGATCGAATGAGGATAAATTTGAGTAAGACAAATTCAAGCGCTGGAGATTATCTAAACCGTTGAAAGCGCCCGAATCGATCGACGACAGTTTCGAATTCACGCCTAAATTCAATTCTTCGAGACTCGGCGAAAGTTTGAACGAGTCCTTTTTCAACTCGCTAACGTCGTTGAATACCAAATTCAACGTTGTCAAACTGCTCGAGCTGAACGTTTCCGGTCGAATTTCCGAAAGATAATTTGTTCGAAGCGATAAGATTTCTAAACTGGTCAGTTTCGTAAATGAGTTCGGTTCGATCGTTTTTATCAAATTTTCAAATAAGTTTATATATTTCAAGTTCGTCAAACCGTCGAACGTTTTGGTTGTTATTTCGGCGACCAAATTCGTTTCGAAATGAATTCCACTGAGATTTGACAATTTTTTGAATGCACCGTCGTTCGGAGTTTCGATGAGATTGTTTTTCAGATTTAAGTAAACCAAATTCGTCAATTCGGATATTTCTTTCAAAATCGTTGCATTCAACGCGTTTTGAGGTCCAAGAACGAGTTCTTCAAGATTTTTCAAGTCTCTAAATGAGCCTTCTTCAACATGAGTTAATCCATTTCCGCTGAGATCTGAAGCATAGAAAACGTCGTATAAAATACATTCTACTATTAGAGCTAAACTTCTTTTGCAATATTTGCCAACAGAATTTCATTTCAAATCTTACCCAAATATTTTAAGCTTGTTAGCTGACGGAGATCGTCTTTTTGAACCTCACTGATGCTATTGTACGACAAATCGAGACCTTGCAAATTAGTTAACTTGTTTATTCCAGGCGGAAAGCTGGTAAAAACGCATTCGGTCACTTCTAAGTTCGTCAAAGTTTTCTCCAAACCTCGCAACGAATTTTTGCCCAAAATGTTCGGCGCTCGACAATATTTTATACTCAGATCAGTCGGCGTAACACTCAAGTTTTGAAAATATCCATCTGGTATCCCAACTTCGTCAACGTATAATCGTTCCAATATTACTCTATTTACTGTTTTTTTCGCGTCGTTCGTTTTCTCGATGGCGGATGTCAGATCATCCAACGTGGATCCAAAAATGCAATTGATCTGTACCAAATCCGTCGAGATATCTGTTGAATTATCGCAGTAACACGTTGGCTCAGTCTCGTTTTCGGATAAATCTTGGAAATCAAACTGATAAAGACTCGGGCAACCTGGTATATTAATATACGTGGCCGATGTAATTGATAAAGACAGTAAAATAGTGAAACTCTTGAGAAACATTTTAGCCCTTTTTTAAGTTCAAAACTTCCTTCAATAGAAGACTTTAGTGAAAGACCGCAATATTTAAGAAATTTGTACAAAGGACAAAGAAATCCGTGTGATTAAAATAGGCGTTTTATTTATGTTCTCGTAGGTTGTAGAAACTCGTTTTTATTTTAGTAATCCATAAGTTACAAAAGGAAACCGGCCTCCGTTTTCGTCAACTTGTAATGTCCGAAATATATTGTCATGCGACTGGTGGGCGTTTCGTCCGGATAACATAGACCCAGACAAATTAATGAATGCAAAATTTCCACTTACTCACGTAAACAAATTGAAGATCTTCATTCCTGATAAAAGTCTGCACGCGAAACAAATCATCCGCTTTAATATTGCTAGTTCAAAGTATAAAAAAAACAGGAAAGCAAGTAAAACGACCAAAAAATTATAGTAAAATGTAAGGAAAAAGCACAATTTGTTTTGACAACTTGAATTTTTTTAATACAGTATGTTGCATGTTTCGAGTAAATACACTCGAAATACCTATTCAACGTTTCAACCCTTCTCACAATTAACCGCAGAATCGTTTACTAGATTTAGAAATAAACTTCTGTGCCTTTTTGCTTCGTTTTTCGTCCAATATGCGCCAAAACAGTTTTCACATAACTACAAGAGACGGAAGAGTTAGCACTTTGTTGTTATATCTTCTGTTATATGTTATATATTCTGTTATTCTGTTTCTTTATTGTTATATCTCTGCAAAATGAAATCAGTTCGAAAGCATGTCAATTTTAACAGATATCAGTGCTGCACAGGTTGTTGCACAAAATTATGCATGACGTTTGAGAGTTTAACACGTGCAGGATTCAGAAAAAGCAAAATTAATTTCTCGTTTTGATTGACAAAAATGAACGCGCCAAGGCTCGAACTTGGGACCTTCTGCGTGTGAGGCAGACGTGATAGCCACTACACCACGCGTCCATGTTTTAAATTAACAAATAGACGCCTATCACCTACAGTCTACACAATTTACTTCACCTTTTTGAAATTCCGTTTACCTTTGCTGATACAAATGAATGAGACGCCCTGCCTCATTTTTTTGTATGTTCCACAACAATGACGTTTCATTTCTGACTTATTAATGAGTAACAAAGATGAACAGTACATGCGCGAACCTGCAGATAACTAAGTCACATACATTTTCGTTTTTAATGTGTTAAAATGTGAAAATAATACAAGCATTACTTTCAGGTAAATATATGGACTAATATTCCTTGTAAAAAAATGTGTGAATAATCCTAAAATACATGCAAACATTGGGACCTACGTAACTTTTGACTTTTCATATTAGTTAATGGTCATATTCGGTCGCATTCTGCGTCGAAAGAGCTATCGCATGATATCTTGGTTTACATTTCTGAGAAGGTTTTGAAATCCAAATCTTGGAAATCTTGGAACCAATGTACTCAGTGAAAAATTGCCGTAATAACAAGCATTTAGTGGCATGAATTAATCATGCAGCTCTTTTCAATGAAATGGGTCATATTTTGCATCTACAGTGGATCGTTTATTCACAAACACCGTAACACTGAGCAATTGAACACGAATTTGAAGCATTTCGAGCAGTGATGCGAAATGAAACTGTGTTAATTCTGTTGTTCAGTAAAGATCAGACTTGGACTATTTTAACATCGGGAAAACCGCAAAAAGTGAACGCACCTAGGCTCGAACTAGGGACCTTCTGCGTGTGAGGCAGACGTGATAGCCACTACACCATGCGTCCATGAACCGCGAAAATTTATTACGTGTTACATATGCTTACAGAAAATTTTAAAACAAAATTTTAATTTTTTTCGAATAGTTAAATAATCAGTTTTGTTGCTGTTTTTTGTTAAATCAAATTGGTCGACCGTCACACTGTCCTAAAATATTATCAAAACATCATATTTACTGGAGTGAATGACTCTTTTGTGACGTGAATTTGTTTTGTTGACCTTTAAAGTTTTTGGCCCACCATCAGAATAGAAAGCGCACATTTTGAGCGAAATATCGGTTGATCCAGTGGCTAAATGGTAATCAACATTTAGATTACTATTCAGCTACAATAAAATGAAGCTAATTGGATGTGCAACTGCGAGAATTATTTCTGGAGCTATTTCCCGACAATTATTTTCCCCTAAAAGATTTTCGAGTTCCACATCCGATTATATAAACGACGTAATTTACACGGAAGACCATTTTCGGCTACGAGAAAACTTGAAAAAAGTTTGTGTTTCACGTTATTTTTCGATAGTACGATTATTAACCAAGTTTTGAACTAATCACTGCAGTTAATCGACGTCGAAATCAATCCGTTCGTCGAAGAATGGGAAAATAAAAAAATCTTCCCAGCTCATAAAATTTTCAAGAAATTAGGAGAAGCCGGTTTTTTGGGCGTCAGTAAAGCTGTCGGTATGTAACTTACAGTACCCTATAATTGATCATAACATGAAAGAATGCGTTATTATGTATTATTTTCTACATAGTACTAGAAAACTTCATTCAAATATGTGCATAGTACTAGAAACGGGCTGGTTTTGTTAATTTTTCGGTTGTTTGTTAATCGGATTTTCGGAGTAATGTTGCAATATTTTGTTTCAGAATATGGTGGTCTCGGTTTGGATTTCAGCTACAGTGTTGCTGTGGCTGAAGAATTAGGTCACATCGATTGCGGTGGTGTGCCGATGGCCATCGGCGTGCAGTCGGAAATGGCAACGCCAGCATTGGCGAAGTATGAAAAAAATAGTTTCATGATTATTCAATTTCATCATGCAAATAATTTTTGTTTTTTTTAGCTTTGGGAGTGACGAATTGAAACGAGAGTTTTTAGCGCCGACGATCGCCGGTGATTACGTCGTTTGCTTAGGCGTTTCTGAACCTGGCGCTGGTTCCGATGTCTCAGGTCAGTTTTTCGTTTCACAAACGAAAACAAAGATTCCATTAACTGTCTGTTCAGGAATTACCACAAATGCTAAACAACAAGGCGACGACCTTATCATTAACGGTTCTAAAATGTGGATCACAAACGGATGTCAAGCGGACTGGATTTGCCTTTTAGCCAACACTAGCACGGATAACGCGCCTTACAGAAATAAGAGTCTTATCTGCGTGCCATTGAAATCGAAAGGTTCGTAAATCTGCCTCATTTTTTTGTTAATTCCGACTTATTCACGTTTCATAAATGTTTCCATTTTACAGGTGTTCATCTTTCGAAAAAGATTGATAAGATGGGCATGCATAGTTCGGATACAGCCCTGTTATTTTTCGAAGACGTTCGAGTTCCTGCCAAAAACGTAATCGGCGAGGCAGGAATGGGTTTCACGTATCAGATGCTGCAATTTCAAATGGAACGATTGTGGGCTGCCGCCGGAATGTTGGTTCCGATGGATAAGCTAATCCAAGCCACGATCGACTACACAAAAGAGAGGAAAATTTACGGTCGACCTGTGTTGGATAATCAAGTCGTTCATTTTCGTTTGGCCGAATTGCAAACCGAAGTCGAAGCGTTGCGTTCGATGTTATACCGTTCTGTCAGTAAGTTCGTTTCGATTTTCTGTTTATCCTTGCACTACTTTGAACATTTTCGGCGCTTTTTATTGCCATTTTCAGTCATTTTTTGTTTGGTTAATCGTTTAAGTTACTTTCGTTTATGACGTTTTTTAGGTAGAATGTTACAAGGTGAAGATGTCACTAAAATGGCGAGTATGTGTAAGCTGAAAGCCGGCCGACTGAGTCGAGAAGTAGCCGATTCTTGTTTGCAATATTGGGGCGGAATGGGATATACAAACGAATGTATCGTGTCGAGATTTTATCGCGATCTTCGTTTGATATCCATCGGCGGCGGCGCCGACGAAGTTATGCTTGCGATCATTTGCAAATACATGGGAACATTGCCCTCGAAACCGAAAAACTGATTGATTTGCTCAAAATAAGCGCATGCATTATTATTATTCATATCATTTTTTGTATCTTAAGTTTACATATATTTATTTGATTAATTTTCCCGATTGAAATACCTAGGGCAATTTACTATAGTATATGTATTAAAGCACAAAGCGGATGAAACTGATAACTCACCTAATAAGTAAACAGTTGATAACAAATATGGGCTTCATGAACGAAACGTTGGGAAAGTTTCGAAAGCGTAACTATGGCTAAACCGTCTACGCAGCAAAGATCGGCGAAATTTCAAAATTTACAAGATTTATTGCTTCATTACGATAATTGGGCGCCGAAATACGACGCTGATGCGTTGAAAACGAACTATAACGCGCCGAAGGCCATGGCCGAAATTTGCGCCAAATACCTTCCGGCCGACGCCCGAATCATAGACATTTGCGCCGGGACTGGGCTCGTCGGCGAAGTGCTTCATCGCGTCGGGTATAAACACATCGACGCCCACGACGGAAGCGCTCAAATGCTGGAAGCGTCCAAAACGAAAGGTTGTTACGAGAAGTTCATTTGCGAAATATTCGAACCGAATTTGACGTCCAGCATTAACACCGGACGGTACGACGGCGCCGTTATGTGCGGCGCTTTCAGTCCCGGCCATTTGAATACCGAGCACTTATTGGATTTGATTCGCATCGTACGCGCGGGCGGCAAGATAATCATCGGTTTTCGCGAGGAATGGGTTCAAGGTCCGTTGGAAGATTCGTTCAATTGGCCGTACGATATGCCGAGGAAGATGGCCGACTTGGAAAGGCAAAAAACATGGAAACTGTTACACCAAGAAAAACGTGCGAACTACGTTAGTGGAAAAGGAGGCGTTTATTTTGTGTTCGAAGTTCTTGATAACAATTAAAATTGCGAAAAGTGCACAAAAATGGTTCCAAGCAATTTAAATGTCAATTTTCTTGATATTTTCTGCGGTAATTCATTGACAGAAAGTGTTTTTAACTTTACATGTATAAAATCAGTCATTTTAACCATTAAGACTCTGTTGTTGTTGATTTGTTTGACAATCCTTAGAAGTATTGGGAACAATTTGGTTCCATCCGCCAACGCCAACTTGTCCACCGTTCGATGGTCCACCGCTACCGCCGAAACTCGTATCGTAGGAACCAGTTTTCTTCGAAAATCCACGAAAAAACGTTCCGAAATTCGTCAACTGTCCCCAGTTTAATCCACCGCCAACGTTCACTGGCGCTACGACAACTGGACAAGGGTCCTGCTCGTTTCTTCTTATAATGTAACTGTCATCACGAACTGTAATTTGGTACCGTCATTTAATTGTATAATGTAAAAATGTCGCAAAACAATCAAAAGTGATCACCTAAACGCACTTTTCCAACAATGAACGAATCTTGTAACGGTAAACTTTGAACTAAATTGAATAGAATTAAAACACATGCATCATTTTATAATTGCATAAAAAGCATTACCATAAAGAAAACAAGCGACGAAAATTATCGTAATTGAAAATACCATTTCGTTTCAACTGAAAAAACTTATGAATAAAAAAATATTTTCGTTATATGGCCGCAAGTTTTAAAACTAACTTTTCTACCTTTTCTGCCGTCGAATTCAAACCAGACTTAAGAACGTAAAAATACACGTAGGCGTTCTGTGGACTCAATAGTTTCTAATGTTTTCTCGGTTAAAAGTGTACATGATTTACATTCTTCAAGCAAACATTATGAATTGCAAGCAACAACAAATGAATAAGAACGACAAAAATATACATCACAATTGTCGATCGGATCGATCAGAATCGCCGAGTTCCGCTTCTTCGACGTACAAATCGTTTGCATCAATTTCTTCTAAATCGTCGGCGTCCGCGCTTTCAAATTCGTCGTCTTCTTCTATTTCTTCGTCGTCGTCCTCGTCTTCTTTTTCAGAATTCTTTAAACAAAAACAACAAACTTAGCAAATAACAAACAATTTATATCAATTTTGAACGGCTACCTGGCATCTGCCCACTGGCATAATATCGTTGTACTGTTTAACTAAATTATTCACCTGAAACAGAAATAGAAAAACTAAAAAACAACACGCTTTTTTAAATATCTAAAACAAGCCTACGAATTCTTTGTGTTCGTTTTCCATTGCAACTAATTCAGCTTCGGCGTCGGCGCTAGACGTTAAATTAATCCATCGATGATCGTCCTTTCGATCGACAATTCGCGGAAATAAAACCGGCGGAATAAAAGCCATTCACTTGATTAAAATTAAATTATGGTCGCGTTAAGTTATGTTATGGTTTTGTAAATTCAACAAAACTGGCAAAACTATGAAACGAAAAGAACACACTACAGCAAAGCGCACTAATATTTAAAACGATTTGCTAGTTCGTTTTATTGAAAAATATTCTGAAATGGTCCGCATAAAAGGCGGGAGTATTTCGTTACGTAACGCGTTTCTGTTTCGTTTTTAAATTTAGTTGTTTTAAGAGCGGAAAACCGGAGAAAAAATGTCGAAAAATGTTGAGAAGAAAAAACGGACGAATAAATCCAAGTCCAACGAAATTTTGAATACGAATCAAAGTGATTTACAAGGACATTCGGTGAAAAATCTTATTAACGCTGGCGTGGATCGCGAGGTTCTCGAAAACCAGAGGAATTGGTGGTCCGACGACGAAGTCGACGAAAACGAAAACGACGCCGAAGAGGAAAAAATCGAGAACGACATTTGTCTCGGTTGGATCAAATCGACGATCGCCGGTTTACGATTCTACACTGGCGAAGTAATGTTACATCGAAAGAGAAAGCTTGTTTTTTTTGTATAATTTTTGTTCGTGTAACTGTTTACGTGTGTATCACGTTTTCGGTCGAGAAACGATTTCATTAGATTTTGTTCCGTTTTAGATAAATAAAAACGAAACTGTTTCGCTCAGCCGCGAACCGAATAATGTGTTCGACGCGAACGCCGTGCGGGTCGATAATGCTTTCGGCGCTCAAATCGGTCACATTACTAGAGATCACGCGGCTGTTTTATCTTCGATTATTGATCGAAAATTAGCGAAATTCGAAGGGTATTCTAAATACTTATCTGTAAATTTTGATCGCAAACAAGTTCTGTTTCGTTTCTAGATTGGTTACAACAAAGAAAAAAGCTTTTTCGATGCCGGTTCATTTGTACATCTACTCGAAATTGGAAAATCTGGCCGAAATTGAAGATATTTTAAAGAAAAATTCCATTAAGTTTATGGGCGGTGAAAATCGAACGGGAACTGGCGAATTCGATCCAAATCATACACAAGTTTGTTTAAACGAAACAGAAGTAATTACGGATATTTCTGAGCACAATTTCGAACGTTTACCATCTTTAATTTCATTCACATTTTAGTACAACAAACAAATGGGTAAAATGTTCGCAGATTTAGTCGAAACGGAAAAAATGGAAGACATGGAACCTGCTCCTGTACTTTATAAACGTGTATTTTTGTTACGTATATTTTTATTAGTTGTCTTTTTAGGTTTTGAAAACTTCCCTCTATCCACATCAAAAGAAAGCTTTGGCTTGGATGTATCGAAGGGAAAACAGTGAAAACCTACCGCCGTTTTGGCGAAAAGAAAAACGAAAATTCGTCAATACTTTAACCAATTATCGTACCGAAAGCAAACCTGAAACTATTCGCGGCGGTACCGAAAATTTGCTTCGTAACGTCTTTTGAGCGCGAGAAAGTTTCAAATTATCGATTTTTTACAGGCATATTGGCGGACGATATGGGTTTGGGAAAAACGTTGGAAATGATTAGTTTGATCCTGACTAGTTCCATAAACGGTAACGCGTTGCCGCTTCGTACTGCCTCCTTTTATACTTCCGAAAGAAAACTTTCCGGCGCTCGCAAAAACGCGAAACGAAAAACTTTTCCTTTCGACAAAAACGAATGCGACGCCATTAAATCATTTTCGAAGAACGTTGACGACGAACCGAGCACTTCGTCTGCCATTTCTCGCCCTAAAAGGTAGCTTAATGTTTGCATTGTAAAAATTGTCTACAATCTTTCACGTTCTTTCCAGAAGCTGTTCTCGAAAAAGCTTTTACGGTGACGAAATTATGCGCATCAGCGACGACGATGATATCAATTCTGGTCCGATTTCTGTTCATTCGGCGTCGAAACGCCGCCGATTGGTCATCGAAGCAGAAGACGAAAGCGATTCGGATTATAGTCATTTTCATTTTCGAGTATTTTCTTTTTTCTTAACTAACTTTCTATCATTTTTCAATTTTAGTTCAAGCCGCTTCAGTTTCCCGTGTTCCCTTCGGTATGAAACGAAAATATACGCGATTTTGAGTTCATGTCTTCCGTAAACAGAAATTTTCCTTTTTAAGAGGAGAAAATTGAAATCATAGAATTATTATCGGACGACGAAGAAATTCCTCCGATCGAATCACCTCCTCCGCAACCTATTCGTTTTACGGATGAAGATTTGAATCGAACTGGAAGTATTGTCTGTTTTCGATATTGAGCATTCAATTAACTTTGACGAGTTATTTTTTGCCAGCTCTATTCGACGAAGCTTTTCCTCATGGAACGTTAATCGTTTGTCCGCTTTCGGTTATGTCAACTTGGAATGTACGTTGAGCTAGTTTGTTATTGTTTTTCTTCCCAATACCTATGGTTAATCGTTTTAAGGATCAAATTTGCGAACATTTGAAAGAAAACGTTTTGATCGACGTCTATCAATATTACGGCGCTACTGGTATTCGTATTTCGGCTAAAGAATTGAAACGTAAAGACGTGGTTTTAACGACATATTCAACGTTGTCATCGGCTAGCAAAGTTTGTTTTATTTTTCTGTTTCAAGCTTGAAACATTTTTCTACCGAATTTGTTGCTATTTAAAGCGGAACAGGGATCCAATATTCGAAGTAGAATGGTTTCGAATCATTTTGGACGAAGGTCACGTCATTAGAAATCCGAATTCGTTGATGTCGAAAGCTTGTTGTCAGCTAAAAGGCGAACGTCGTTGGATTTTAACTGGTACACAACTGTTGTCAAAAGCAATTCAATAATTTCGGTTTATATTTTTTCCAGTTATTTTTAGGCACGCCGATACAAAACCGTTTGCTGGACATGTTCAGTTTGGTCCGATTTTTGCGTATCCAGCCGTTAGATGATAAAAAAATGTGGATGGCTCTCATCGAACGTCAGTGCAAAACGGAAGAAGGCTTAAAGTACTTTGATACTCGATTTTTAGACTTAATTTCATTTTCGGTTGAAAATTCATTTTTTTAGTCGATTACGTTGTTTAATTCAACATTTAACGATTCGACGACTTAAAACGCAATTGTACAACGGCAAACCGATCGTCGATTTACCTCCGAAGACGTTCGTTTTGGAAACTGTCGATTTTTCGGACGACGAACGCAAATTATATGAATTCATGCAGAAAGAAGGCAGATTAATTGTCAACAAGTAGAATTAACGTTTATTGAATCCAACGAATTTTGTTTTCACTTTTCGCTATATTCATAAACTAATTTCAGATATATTCGAGAAGGAACGCTATTGCACAACTATGCGCACGTCTTGGCGATTCTTTTGCGTCTTCGCCAATTATGTTGCCATCCATTTTTGGTTAAAGCCGCTGCCGAAAGAGCGAAACTGTTGGGACGTAAGTTTATATACCTCGGTTTTTCTATTCAACCATTGCTTCACTTTATTGACGCTTATTTCGCTGAACAGTCGCTGTAAAGGATGCGGAAGAAATCCTCGAAGAAGTTGCTCCGGCCGCCCCCGACGCTCAAACTGAACAGTTGATAGAAAGTTTGCGAATGATCTTGACTTCGGGTTCTGACGAAGAATGTTCGATTTGCATCGATTCGTTAAAAAATCCGATTATTACGCAGTGTGCTCACTTTTTTTGCCGCGATTGCATTATGCAAGTGATGAACACATACGTGAGTTTGAGAAATAGAAATTTGCCACAACGTCGCTCTTAGTCGACCAGTTTTTCTTTCAGCCGGCTCCTCATACGTGCCCTTGTCCGATGTGCCGAAAGGATATCAAACCCGATGAACTGATTTCGGTTCCGCCGGAAAACAAACCAATCGACGACGATTCGCAAAATGGAGACGATTGGCACAGCAGTGCGAAAGTATCGAGCCACTTTTGATTTCACGTTATTTCCTCCCGAATAGTGTCATGTATTTCGTTAAGGTCGACGCTTTAATGAATCATTTGAATTCTTTGCGAAATAAAGATCCGACGATTAAGAGTGTCGTTGTTTCGCAATTTACTTCGTATTTGAACGTCATCGAAACTGCTTTGATGCACGATTTTTTTTATTCTAGGAGTACAAAATGCAAATCGTGATTAAAAATGTCTAGTTAATTTTTTAGGCGAGACGGGTTTCGATGGGCGCGATTAGACGGCACCATGGGAAATGATAAGCGTCAAGCAGCCATTCGAAAGTTTTCTTCGAAAAAGTCTGGCTCACCGACGGTTTTCCTTTTGTCTTTGAAAGCCGGAGGCGTTGGAATCAATTTAATCGCCGCTACTCACGTTTTTCTGATGGATCCGGTAAAGAAAAAGAGTTATGATAATTTTTGTTATACTATAACGTTTCCCCTTTCAGGCTTGGAACCCAGCAGTCGAAGATCAATGTTTCGATCGCTGTCATCGCTTGGGTCAAACGAAACCAGTTTTCATTACGAAAGTAAGCATTAATTCTCTTGTATTTTTTACCGAAGTATTGTTGAATACGAGGGATTTTTTAGTATGTCGTTAACGAAAGCGTCGAGGAAAGAATGGTGGCATTGCAGGAAAAGAAACGTCAATTGATGCAAGATGCGTTCGATAATGTAAAAAAGAAGAACGTCGATCGGCAACAACAAAGAATCGATGATATCAAAATGTTGATGGGTTAAGCTTTCCATTTTTTTGATTTGTCATTGTTGGCTTTAAGGTCTTTTTTCAATTTGTTGTTTTCTCGTTCGTTGAATCGTTCACTTGTTTACGTTTTTGTAATTATCGTTGTTTTACTTCGTTAGTTGTTGAACTTTTTTCTTTTTTTTGCTAGTTAACTTTTTGCTGTTTGTCGCTGCTAGTAAAGATGAGAGTGTAAATTTATGTAAAAGGAAGGTGTTCTGACACGAAATTTTACCGTTGTTCGTCGAATGAACGCCATCTTTGTTTTAGATTTTTTTTTGCTTTTTGATTTTGTTTTCTTGTTGAACTTCGATTAAATCTTTGAAAAACACGGAACTTTAAGGCGATTCTCCAGGAGGCATTGCTTGAAACAAAATTTAGCTGGAATTTGTGTTTATCCCTACTAGATTAGGGTTTGTATCGATTTACCCCTCGTCATACAGTACCTTACAATAACGAATGAAAATATGGTTCAGAAAACATTTCATGCAAAAATTAAAACAAACGGTTCGACTGACTGCCTTCAGTGTCGTTTCGGTCAACCGTACAAAACTTATATCGTCGTCGCGACGTACGATCAATTCTGTTCATAAAACTGGGTGTTCCGTCGCCGATTTTTGAAACTAGGACGGTTGAACCACACGGTGACATCGGCCCACTGTCGTTCGTTAATAGGTAACTTTTTCATCGCGCATTAATCTAAAGTTGACCCGTCCTTTTTATGTTAGTCTTCAAGATCATTTTCGTAAGATAAGTGTCAAAAAATATAGTGACGCCGTAATATTTCCTGTAACCTGAAAAGGGTCCGAAAATTGTATTTGCACGACACTGTGTCGAACTCATCGAACGTTCTAATATCGGTTTCGATTGTGAAACGAGAAAAAGTCGCAAAATGAACACTTTCGCTAAGAAAATTCTTTCCTTAGCGACGTTTTTCATTCTTGCTTCTTCCTTCGTCGACGCGGAACGTATTCGCGTACCCGGGTGTCCGAGTTTGTTCGATGTCGATCTATCGAATACGTCGGTGAGCATCAAAGATGTGTCCAAATGTTATTGCGACAATGCTAGCGATATATCGAGCGTTTTGGTCCAAGTCAATTGTCTCTATAGTGCGAAATTATCCGACTTAACGTCGGCGTTGAAAGCCGTTGTGAATTCGAAAAAGGAAGTTTTCAGCATATATTTGCAAGAATTCGATTTCTCGGCGACGTCCATCGATATACCGGACGAGTACTTTTCTAAACTGAATGTGTCGCCGAAAGAGCTGATCATCGTCAATTGTCTGAACACGAATCTATTGTTGCTGCCGAAAGACGTTTTCAAAGGAATCGAAAATACTTTGGCGATATTGAAAATCGATCGATGCAAAGTTGTCGATGTTCCGGTGGCGATATCGAGTTTGAAAAATTTGGAAACGTTAGTATTGAAATCAACCGATATTGCGAACTTGAAAACGGACGATTTGAGCAGTTTGGTTAATCTGAAATCATTAGGTAAGAGTTTTTTGAAGCAATTTGCTCATGGTTTTGCACGTTTTTTTTTTAGAAATTTCCGGTAACAATCTCAATATCGAAAAGAACGCATTCAGCAAACTGAACAGTTTAGAATCGTTGAAACTAAGCAGCAATGGTAATTTGAATTCGTCGATGTTTGACGAAATTTCGTTGATAACTACGTTGACGTCTTTGGATTTGTCCGGCAACAACATAAAAGACATCGATAATAAACCGTTTTCGAAATTGAAAGATCTTCGATCACTGAATTTAAATCTCAATTACTTAAATTCGGTACCCGCTTCGGCGTTCGACGGTTTATCGAAGTTGACCAGTTTGGATTTGCGAGTGAATTTGATAACGAATATCGTCGACGGCGCGTTCGATCAGTTGAAAAGTTTGAGCGAACTTCAACTGGCCGGCAATTATCTGAACGAAATTCGTCCGAAAGTGTTCAGTTTTAGTAACTTGACGCAACTGGATTTGAGTTACAACGAACTAGCGTCGCTGAAACCGGATTCATTCAAGAATTGTCAAAGTTTGCGAAAGTTGAATTTGGATAAAAATGAAAAATTAGCCTCGATCAGTTCGGGCAGTTTCAACGGATTAAAGAATTTAAAATATCTAAATTTGTCATTCACAAATTTAACCACTTTCGAAGGAGATATTTTCAAACCCACGCCGAATTTGTTTCTGCTGGATTTGAGCCGCAACAAAATCGCTTCGTTGACCGATAAACAATTCGTAAATTTGAAAAATCTTTCGATTTTGATCATTAAATCAACCCTGCTGACAACGTTTCCCGACGAAATATTCAACGTATCGAAAAATTTGAAACGCGTCGAAGCGTCCAATAACAAATGGGTGTGTGATAAAAAGATCAAAGGTCTTGTGAAATTCTTACAAAGTCGAGAATCGAATCGTCGAATCGCTGAAAAGTTTCGATCGGCCGACGTTGCCAAGTGTTGGTTACCAGTCGATTTTCGTGATTTGCCATTAGTCGCTTTGAATTTGGAAAAGAAAACTTTGAAATGAAAAGTTTCAAGAAAGTTTCTATGATAGTTATCACTGATCGATTTCTTGCATATATATGTTTCAACCATAATATACTTTTTTTATCATTTTTTCGTGTATGCGCTCCTATTTGCAGCATGAGCTGATGAACTAACTACCTTTAGCGGTAAGTTACTGTATGTGGTTCAAACTGCAATATTTAAGTTCGAAATTGGAACCATCCTCGTGTTAGCGAGACGTGATTGCCACCGCACCTTGCGCTCAGAAAAATATTCAAGCTTCATTTAGTTCCCTTATCTTGCTAACTATAAATAGTAGTAGGTGTAAAAATAAGCATACATTTCAGTATTTTTTGACAGCGAACCAAAATGTGTTATCTTCGAAAGATAAAAGTATCAATATTGGCGCTCGCCTTTACTTTCTAACAGGTACAAATCAGACATAAACAGGACAACGAAAACTTATAAAAATTAAGAGCTCTTTTTAGTCATTACAACACATCACGAGGTTAATATTATTAAAAATTAAAAATTTGACGAGTATTTATTGAATTAGCACCAATAAATTAATGCCAGCATAAATACGGTAGCAGCAAAACGAGTGTATAATGCATATAATATAAAAAATACAAGGAAAAATTTGTAAAACCGAGCAAAAAATGTTATTAAGGACACTCAAGCTTTTTTGATAACAAGTCCAGCGATTCGTATAAACTTGCCTTTTGATAAATACTTGTTTGATGAATATGCCACTAAAGACACGAAAGCGTTACTTTTGAAGCTTTGATACCAAGGTATAAATAACTTCTTTCTTACCTTTCGATTCCCGAGATTTCTCAGACCCAAACATTCAGTTAATTCGCTCGTTAACATTGCATTTTTTGAATCGCATTTGTTAGCCATCACCAACAAAACTGCATCCGTAACTTCTTCTTGGGATAACTGAAACACAAAAATAGTTCTTTAATACTTTTTCTGGCAATCTATTTTTTAGTTTTTGATGAACTCAATGCTAGCAAAATATGTTTGTAAAGTAAAAATCACAGTTCGCAAATTTGACGTGTTACTGAACGGTCGTGTATGCTTTTTAGTTAATTTTCTTTGTTTTTCTACTAATTTATTTATCAATGGACGACGCCATAAAGCTAACAGTTGGACAAATTGTTGATAAACGTTGGAAAGTGGAAAAATTCTTAGGAGAAGGACATTTTCATTCAGCATATTACGAAGTAACCGATATTACTCGTCCTATTCGAACGTACAGTTGCAAAGTAAGCAAAAAATTCTTCCAAAAAACGAAAATTTTAGACCATTTTATATTTAAGGTAGAATCAAAAACGCAAAAACCGGATGATCCACCGAAATTTTTGCCATTGGAAAAGAAATTATTGAAAGTATTCAGATCTTCTACTTAGAAAGAAATGTCATGATAAAAAAATGTCATTATTTTGTTTGTATGTTATATAGGCGTTAAAAGACAAAAATGCACAGCATTTTGCTGGTCTGGAATCGTTCGGCGAAACGGATAAATTCATGTACTTAATAACGGGATTAGTCGGTAAAAATTTAAACGAAATGCTCGCTGATCTGCCCGAAACTCGATTCACATTAAGAACTGCTTTACATATTGCGCAACAATCGTTATTTTGCGTCGAAGAATTTCATCATTGCGGGCAAATAATTAAAAAGCAACAAATTAAACAAAAAAATTAGTTTTTACGTTTTAGCTTTTTACACCGAAACATTAAACCAGCTAACATGTGTACGGGTAGCCCACCGATCCATATAAAACGAATTTACTTTATGAATTTCGAACTATGTCGAATGTACATGCACGAAGATGGCAAATTATTGGGTCCAAGACAAAAGCCAATGTTCCGCGGATCACCAAGATACGCTTCCGTCCATGCGCTGGGAGAACATGAACAATCGAGAGCCGACGATATGTGGTCGTGGTTGTTTAGCGTTATGGAAATGATGCTCGGTAAATTACCGTGGGACAGCATCGAACAACCGTCGCCTTCAGTAAGATTGTCTTAGAACGGTTTACGGTCACTTTTTTAGTTCCTACGATCTCCGTTCTTTGTTTTTCTCACTTCAGACAGACAGATTAGCGTGGCTTGCTCATAAGAAAAAAGAAATGATCGACAATGACGAAATGTTTTTAGCCGGCTGTCCGCGAGAATTTGGCAAAATTTTGACTCACTTGAAACACCTCAAATACGAAGATGCGCCGGATTATTTTTTAATTATGAATTGCTTAAAAGAAACGGTCGACAGAAAACATTACACTGACGATATTTTACTGGATTGGGAATCGGAACCGTCTCGCAGTGCTCGAGCGAATGCAATGACCAAAATTCATCAATAGAGACAAGTTTCTAGTTTTAAAAGTCGACGGTAACTATTTGCTAAACACTTACTTCTTATACATTTTTGTGTGGTATAAATTTATGTAACGATTAAAGGATTATTTATTCCTGACATTCTGACATAAATACAATTGCTTACAATTTTATGCAATTCTTCATTAGCTTCGTCGATACGATTGCGATCGGAACTGTCCACGACGAAAATAATTCCTTCCGTTTTCTGTATGTAGTGGCGCCATAATGGCCGAATTTTAACTTCGCCGCCAGCGTCCCACAGTACGTAACGAACTCCTTTGTAATCCACATGTTCAACGTTAAAACCTTAAAAAGGCAACATCAATGTTATTTTCATTGTCATTATTGGCTGCATTTCCAATCATATGTTTATCTCACCCATGGTCGGAATCGTAGAGACGACTTCTCCAAGTTTCAAACAATACAAAATCGCTGTTTTGCCGGATCCATCTAAACCGACTGGAAAAGAAAACATAAACAAACAAGCAAAAATAACAAAAAATCTGTCAAAAAAATACCCATTAGTATCCGTTTGTCTTTTTTATAAAAATAACGTGCCAAAGCGATTCCCATTAAAACGCATAGAAAAATTATTGAACTTTTATTGAGGTAAATTAAAGACGAATATAAAAAATTGACAAACGCAACGACAGCCAGCTGTCTTGTTTAAACTACTGAGGTTTGTCCCACGTCTTAGCAGTCCGAACATTTTCTTTGCTCTAAACTATCGACGAGAAGCTTCTTTCTAGCTGCGAGAAAGGTAAATTTATTTAACAACAAAATCGAAATCTGCGTAAGCCATTTAAGACATTCGATGTAATATAGCACAGAATAATGCTTTGATGCGTGAAAACATAATTATGCCTGCAAACGACACTTTTGAACATGTTTCCAACACTTTTTCTAATGTGTAGATACGTTTTTACACGAACAGTACTTTCGTAGATCTCTATCGTCGACACAATCCGACAGACCGCGATACGAACTATATCGGCTAATCGTGCCACTTATTGACCAGCGCATCTTTCCGTGAATTTCTTTTCTTAAAAGTGCCTCGAATAATGCTCGGTTAGGATGCGTTTCAATTCCGAGGTTATATTGTTTGTGGACTGAGGTAGATTTTCGCACTTCGAAGCCTGCATCGTGTTCCTTCGCTTCTTCCATGTTCTTAATACCTTTCTTAACCTTTTCATCAACGTCAACACGTTTTGCAAACAGGATTTTCGTTAGACGAATCTTCGAACAAATATCGGAGACATTTTTCAAAATATTGTTCAAATGATTGACGAGGAAGTTCGCACCTTCGATTATCAATGAATCATTAAGGTCCAAAACCGTTTCTACTAAACACGTGCAATAATGATTCGGTATACCCGCTTGATTGCAAGTGCGGTTTTTTGGAAACGGATACAACTGACTTTGACCACGATTCGAATAACTCCTCTGCTTGCCATTGTAATTGCAATGCAATATGTCGATTAGGGTTTCGTAAACATCGAACGCACTGCTTATTAGCTCTGTATTTTGCTGAATATTTGTTTTTATATTTGGATATTTGCTGTAAAACCACTTCGGAAACCATACGCCAAGGAACGGCAGTCGTTCTTCAAGCAAACCTGCAAAGTATCCAATTCATGCAAAAAATCTAATAGATCGTAGATTTGCGTGATAAATCAAGAATCAAACGTATTTTTTAGCGGAACAAACGGTTACAGAGACTTCTTTTGTGAACATGTTGAAGTACAGTTACAGTGATGGTTCAACATACCTATAAGTGTGGTCCTTATCCATCCGGTGCGTAGTCCATGATCGCTAACGAATATCACTGCCGTTCTGTTCAAATAATCTCCTTCGTAAAGACTTTTCCAAAACAAATAAAAATCGTCGTCGAGTAGTTCAACTTGATTCTCGTTGTCGTGCGATAGTTCCATTGTACTCGTATAAATGAATTGCAATTTGTCCTTCATACTCATCGCGTGACGCCTGGTTATATCCAATACCAAGCGTGATTTCGGCGTGTTTCGAAAACACGTGTATTCATGATTGGATTCGCTTTGTACGGCGGTCCAAAATGTATGGTAATAGTAATCAACTGGTTTCTTAGCAAATCCTTTGGCTCCGAAATGAAACAGTCCAACGTGCGGATTGTCCTCGTTGAAAACATTTGCGTAACCTTTTTCGGCAAATTTTTTCCAAATTAACGGCCACGAATCGTACCGAATAGATGAATAATCGCCACTCATTTCTCGTTTCATATCCTCTTGATCATCGTTGACCCTCTTACCCATTAACATTGCCATTTGATTGGGAAAAGAATTATCTCCAATTTTATTGAAACCTAAAATTAACCTCAACGTTCACTGAGTTGGCGTTTTTAATACAAAAAAATGTTACCTTTAAAATACTTCATTCCCATTACATTGGTCGTATAATTATATGTGATTGGTAAATTCCTTTGTATCGCAGAATTTGAAACACTATCTAAGACTATCATTAAAACGCTAAGTTGGTCGTTTTCATTTTTGTGTTCGTCGAATGTTTTGTATTTTTTCTCGGATGGATGAGCGTGAAGGTTACCGTAGAACACATTTTCGTCCACATCCGTAAAGTTATAGACACATTTCACTTCAACGAAGTCCGTGTTAAGCTGCACAGGCTGCTTCAATGTACGTTCATCAAAATAGTCCACTAAACCCTCTTCCGTATCATTACTTCTGTCGAATGAGTAATAGAAACAGGTAAAATTTTGACTTTGATATTCGAATTTACTTTTTTCAGTTTCGTTCAATCGAAGATACCCATCGTCATCGATGTACGTCATGAACGGTTGCACTTGTTTGCATAAAAGATTTTTAGGATGTTTAATTCCTTTTAAAATTAAGGGGTCCCATGGATTAAGTAGAGGAATTTTACAAACCACATTATTGTCGTCTTCGGCGAATTTTCGATCATCTTTGCTGTTTAAAATATTTTCACGAAGCGTTATTCGTCTACCGTTGATGGTTAGAAAACCAGAATAACTTTGCGATTTTAGTTTCATATCGAACAATACAAACCATACCAACGTTGGGACGGAGAACAAAAGACTTAAATGGAAAAGTTTTCGTTTCCAATTACTGATATTAAAAATACCCATAGCGTATCATTAAGAAAACACATAAAAATGTTCAAGCAGCATAATTTGGGCAATAAGAGAAATCAACTCGCAAGTGCAACAGAAACATTTCAATAGAAGTAAAAAAAGTTGTCAACCGCGCCAGCAACAGGTTTCGAAGAAGTCAACTTAGGCTACACTACTTTTGTCGTTCTCATCTTAACAATTCAGCAATTATAATTCGCCAGAGGGAAAGTTATTCAGAGGGCAATATTTTAAATTTTGCTATACAACGCAATCTTCATAAATATCAAGGATTGTGACTGTATTGGAAATATTTCCCAAAAATGAATATTCGATCGAATTTCAACATTTAAATTAAATTCAAAACAGAATATTCGCCCTGATTTCGGTGTTATCGGCTAAATTTTGATATCATGGTAAGAATAAAAAATGAAACGTTATTTTTTAAAACGGAAACCTATATTTGCCGTTTAGATAACTTATATTGTTTTCACGTTTTCACCCTTTTTTTCGATTAATCTTTTGTAATTTTGTTTGTTTTTAGGGAGAGAGAAAAGGTCAAAATAAGTATTACCCACCGGATTACGATCCTAAAAAGGGCGGCTTAAATAAATGGCAAGGTACACATGCCTTGCGAGAGCGGGCCGCCAAAATACATTTGGGTATTTTGATAATTCGATTCGAAATGCCGTTCAACATTTGGTGCGAAGGATGCGGAAATCACGTCGGAATGGGTGTTCGATACAATGCTGAGAAGAAGAAAATCGGAATGTACTATACGACACCTTTGTACGAATTTCGAATGAAATGCCATCTTTGTACGAATTACTTTGTCATTCGAACTGATCCAAAAGTAGAATCATAAATTTAATTTTAAACAAATTATTGTTGTTTTTATTTCACCTTGTTTAGAATTTCGATTATGAACTCGTCGAAGGATTGCGACGTCAAGAGAGACGTTGGGATATGGCGTCTAACGAGCAAATTGCTTCAACAGGTTGCTTTTTTTTGCTTTGTGAAGCTGTTTTAGACACTTTTAATCGAAACACTTTTGACATTTAGCCAAAGAAACGAGCAAGAAACTTGCTACAGATGCGATGTTCAAATTGGAACACGGGGAGTTGGACGTGGCCAAATCGAAAATCATGGGACCCGAACTAGAACGACTAGAAGACTTTCAATACAGATTAAAAGACGATTTTGCACGAAACCAAGAACTTCGAAAGATTTTTCGTGTAGGTGCTTTGTCGATTCAGACCATAAACTCTTAACCATTACCAAGCAATTTTATTTTCAGACTAAAAAGAAAGAAATCAAAAAACAAAATGAAACTGATCAACAATTGCTACAAAAGGCTTCCCTATCCATCGATTTGGTACCCGAAAATTCAGACGACATTCGTTTGGCATCTTTGTTATCCCAGTACAAAACGGTTACAAGTGAAAGATTTGTTTTAGTTTCATTTAACCTTGTCAAAAACGCATTTTATCCTTTATTGTTTTTTATTCAGCTGGGGAGGAAAAAAGGAAGAAAGTTATTGAACAATTGGACACGCAGTCGATATTTTCGAGAAAGAAAAGAAAAGAAGATGATTCTTTGGACAAATTAAAACCAGAGACTCTTACTAACTTCAAAAAATCTCTGTTCGCGATGAAAATGCAACAAAAAATTATTAAATTGGACAAAGATTTGGACGAGAAAAGAGCATCCATTATTGTGAGACACGCGAACAAAACTGTTGATGAATTAAAAAATGATACTACCAATTTGAAATATTCGGGAGATGATTTGCCCGTATCAACAATGAAAAACGAGTCGAAACAGAATGCAGCATTGAATTTACTCACTACAAGTTACAAAAGTTCGAGCGACAGCGAATCTGGTGATATAAATTACGATTGAACTAGCCATAGAATGGGAACAAATCATCGAATTCTACCCGGAAAAACAACATTTCCACACGTTTGGTGTCAGAAATCGTTTGATTGTTGCCAGTTTTTGATGCTCAACTTAAAATTCTGTTTGTTCATATATATAAAATACAAATAGACACGCAGCTTTTGTTTATTTTATTTTATAATAATTACACTCTTGAAATCATTATGGTTCGTTTATTGGTCGATAGTTTGCCAACAGTTTTAATGAATTTTGACTGTTGACTCATTTTTCGTATGGATTTATGTTCCAAATGGTTGTACTGTTGAGTCACTGGTTGTTCAACGTGGAGGCTGAAATCGTTATCTTTCTTGATTCTTTTTCAATAAAGTGAAATTTAAAAATAACCTTTCAATTAAACCGCAGCATTCCGTGCTTATGGCGAATCCGCTCGCGGCTTGTAGCATAAAATTGACTGTATTTATTATCAAGGCGATCACTTCAACCCACACTGCCGGCAAATTATTATGGCAACATAATGCGAAACGGTCGCAGTTCGGTAGCGGATCGCTAAAAGTAAAAGTAACATTTTGGGTAGTTATTTGAAACAACATAGAAAAATATTAAATCAATCCAATATTACTCCAATGGATCGTCTAAAGTATCCTCGCAATTTGTATAGCAAAAACTAGGATCCGACCAATAGTTGTATAATCGGTCTTCGCTAATTTCTGTGCATAAAATGCATCCAATTGATATACCGAACATCCAATTGGCTAAACTGAAATACATGTAGATTTTGTTCGTATAAATATTCTGAAAAAGTAAATTATCAATTTTTTCAGTCAAAAGCTTTGTTTTACTTTGATTAATACTTTGCATTTTAACGCTATACACGCCGAATAGGACGACAATAAATAAAACATAGCACCCCAGATTGTATGTCCGACGAAATAAAAATGGCTTTGCAGGTAAATTGATGTTGCACCACAAATTATTAAAACGATTGATAAACTGATACTGATAAAAATTAGCTTAGAAATTAACGAATGTCCGTCGATAAACTTAATTTCAAACATAATTCATGATTTTATTTTTACCGCTGGGAAATAGGAATATACATTATACGTTACATTAAAAAAATCATTGCTTGCAAAGTTGACGAATGTTGTCATGGAATTCAACGTTCTCAAACTTGTTTCATTGTAGAATTCAAATTCGTTTCATTTATATTCAAAGCAAGAACAAAAAAAAACAGTAAATGAAACATAAAGTGTACAGGTTAATAAGTTAATGGCATTCTTAAAGATCACGTCTTGAAAAATAATTAAAGAAGGAAAAAAAGGTCATTTTTTCAAATTACATTAATAAGTGATTTCCTTTTTTGGAGGATTAGATAAGATTAGAAAAGCTAATTAGTACGGGAACTCGTATTATAAATGCACCTTATTGAATTTCAAACACATAAACGTGACAGTAATTAGAATTTATTATTTCGTTTTTGGCATCTAGCGTAACGTAGCCTTTGATTTTACTTACTTTTTCTGATGCTCGTTTCTTCAAAGTCAAAATTTCTTACAGATTAATAAATCATTTCATTATTTTTCCGACGAAATGGGCTTGATCGACGAAACGGTGCGAAAATTCGCCATATGTGTAGGGGCGGAATATACTTGATTAATTTGAGAATTGGTTATTACTGAGGTCTTCATGAGAAACAAGCATTACATTCCATTATCACGTTTTGTAATTAACTTGCTTTTTATGAAAATCGTTCTTGCTAAATATTTGCTTTTGTTTATTCATTTGCCTTATCATTATTTTGAAACAAGGCAAAAAAAACTGGTTTATTGATAAAGAAAAAAGAATGAATGGGGAAACTTTTTCTTCTATAACTATCATTTTTCTTTTCATTCTAGCGTTCATTTTTTTAGAAGGTGGTGCCGATAGGATACGTTATCGGTTTTACTCAAATAAATGTCATATTTTGCATGCCACTATGATGAAAATCTTCGTAAAAATCTCGAGATTTCGATACGTGCTGAGAGAAGAGTTCTCGGCAATCATACATGTGCGACAATTAAAAGCTTATTCGCCCTCATTCTGCGCCTCGCCCACAGTCTCAATCCTCTTTTAAAAATGTCTTTTTTACATATTCTAATTTCACTGTGGTACTTAATATTGGCGCATTTATATATAGGGTTTAGACCGTGAGAAGGAAAATAAGACGCAAAAATGTTCGTTTTATAGTTTCGTTTGACCGACGAACAAAATAAAAGTCGGCTTTTATCTTTCGACTTTTGGCCGAGTTTCGTGTTAAAGAATCACCGAAGATGGTTAAATTTATAAACGCATGTACGTCGTACTTGATGGTAGTATGGTTATTCTCGTGCGGGTTATCTGTGTATGGTCGAGATGTGTTTTCGGATGAAAACGTACAACGGCATAATTCCATATCGTCAGATAATCAAAACGATACAAGCAACGGCAACAGCAACGTCGTCGATTCGGCGTCAGATTCGTTTCATTGGAATAGTTTAAAAAATGCTCCATTTTCCGGGTCGTTGGACGAGCATTTTAAAAAGATGTCGCAAACGTTTAGTCTCCTAGATCTTCGACCCAAAGACGGTAATTGTGTATTCTGAAGTTTACTTTGAGGTGTAATTTTGTTTTCAAAAAATTTCACCTTTTCTTTTCCATTGCGTTTTCATTTATGACACGTTTTGATTCGAATTTTAGCTTGTTCAAGACGGCGCGATATCCACATGTTTTATTGCCCGACGCCAAATCCGAGAAATTTTCGCGACTGGTCGTGCATACGAATTGATGAACTTTGCAACGGTTTTCCAGAATGTCCCGGTGCTGAGGACGAGGATCCGACTTTGTGCATGTATTGGCTCGCCGTAAGAAACATGAAAAACAGTAAATTTCAACGATACGGTGCTTCGATTGACACCTTTCAGGGGCAAGAACAATTACGAGTTTTGAAAAAGATAATCGTAGCTCATTATCAAATCGACAGCGAATCCAGTGCCAGTCGACCGTTCGTGTATAACTAAAGATCGTCCTTTGACCAACGAATTTCAGTTTTAGAAAAGTTGAAAGAAGACGAACCTGATGGTATCTATTCGAAGCTGTATTTGTTTTATCCACATAGTCTCGATGATTGAATATTAAAAGTTTGTTCTTTTTTAAAAATGCTTCTCTATTTTCTATTTTCTAACTATATTTGCGTCTGGTACAGTAACATTTATTGTTATAATTACGGTCTATTCTCAGAAATCAAACGAAACTATTTTTGGTTAGCCTCATTTTTATCGAAAACATGTTACAGCAACACATGATCACAAAATATATTATAAATGTAACAGATTTTTCTCAAACTCCAGGAAAACTATAAGATATAAATTAATTTATTTAATAAATACTGTATTACCGAAAATAAGTTATTCACGTTCAGATTTTCATCGTTTTATTTTCTTAGAAAAGTTTTTCTATTTCGCACCGAATTCATCATCTAGAACAAAGAAAGCTTTCATTGAAATTTTGTTGTTTCGTTTTTTGTCCAAATAATTTATCAACGAGTTCTTTCCTCGTTTTCTTACTGTAAAAACAGCGTTAATGGGTTTTACGTCGTTCACTTATTTTACTGCATCAAGTTATTGTCAAAATAAACTTGAAAATACCCAAGAAAATTTCCTCTTATTTTATTGGTTCAATTAATAAATGCAAAGAAAGAAAAAATATATCAATTCGAATTGCGTCATAGAAAATTTTTATAAGTAGAAAAATAAATTTCGACACAGAGTCATTTAATGCTTTTTTTCCTTCTCTGGACAAACATTTTAAGCACCTTAAATTTATTTTTCATCAAACATTTTTTGTGCTTTTTTTCTTCATTTCTAATCACTTTTACAATCAATCGCCGTAGTGGGCGGTTTTGTTAAAAATTCTCGAAGTGTGGAGAAGAAAATCGAAACGTGGCTTATTGTCTAACATATTCATTCCGTTTGCCAATTACAAACGAGTCAAACGAGAATTGGGAAAAAGGCGAGAGAAGCACGGTAAAGTTGTCAGCTTTTTAATGAACTTCAAAAGTTGACTAAATTCTTAAGAGACGTTCGTGGGCGACGCCCTTAATTGAAAAAATTTTAAGCTTGAAATGTTTTTTATGCGACATTTTTCGCACTTCAAACACCTTTCTCCTTGGTCTTTACGCTTCCGAAACCGGAATTAAAATAATAAAAGTGATGTCCATAAATAAATAAGTAACGAAACTGTTCCCTCGCCTTGAAGGTCGTCCGGTTGACATTAAGGGTGCAAAAATACATTCACGTTATTACATCGTTAAAAGTTTAGACACCGGATCGGAGGAAATGGCATTTCGAAAAAGTTTAATGAGAAAAGTCTTTTCAAAGCAGTTTTTAATTCTCAGTTTCAAATCAAATTTCATAAAAAGGTCGAAATTATATAGCTGACCTTTTCACGTTATGAACGCTCTCATCGAGGCATAATGAATAAAAAAAGTTGCACAAAACGGTAATACAATCTTCGGTTTATAAACTTTAACTTAGTTACCCACCTATAACTTATTTCATGATATTTCTTCGTTTCAATAACAATAATAATTTCCCGGTTCTTTTTCCGAATCGCCGGCTAACCGTAAACGAAATTTCACCCATTGCAAAGTGTTGTTCTTCGTATGCAATTCTAATCGGGTATACTTGCATGGAATCATCAATTCTGCTTTTCCTGAAAAACGAAACTGGTCCAGAAAATGAAACTTGAAAATGAATACAAAATAATGCTTACTGTTGTGCTGTCCGCAGGCTATTTTGTTAATCGTCATTTCGTTTTTGTTCCAGCCGATGCTACTCGAACGAACTGCAAAACTAGATCTCGCCTGAGCGCAATTCTAAAAACGACAAAAATTTTTACAAAATGCGTAAAATATGAATTCAAGATAACGAAAAACCAAGTACACTGGCATCATTCGACAAATGCATCTCGTCCATCGTCAAGACCACAGCACCAAAGACGTACCAACGACAATCTCCAGCATGGCCATTGTTGGACAACCGGTAATGACCGTCGACTTCACCCCACAATATCACATTGCATGCTAAAAAACGTAATAAAGTTGGTTAAAAATGTAATCATAAAAATGTCACAAATCTTGCACAAATCTAATTCAAATTAATGCACGAAATTATCACTTGGTTCAGCTTCGATGAATTCGATCTCGACTAAAATCGTTTCTGACCGTCCCAATTTATATGATATTTGTCCGGCGTTTTGCGATAACTCTATCGTTTTTGGTAAATCGTTTTGGTCGATTTGACAAAGATCTATTTGATGATCGGACGCGTCTTCAGGTAAACTGTACACTATTCTTTTATGACTGTCCACGTAATTAAATCCATCGATAACCTAAACGATGCAAAATGAAGCAAGAAAATTGAATAATCAGGTCAGAAATTAGTTTCTAATAAACTTTCATACTTTAGCCAACGATGTCAAACAGTTCACATTGAGTCGAATGATAGTCAAGCGAACTCTTGTTTTAAATGGACTTCTGATGTACAACGTGCATTCCTGCAAGAACCAGGGCCTGCCATACTGTAGCAAATATTGTCCTGGTGTGGAAACGCTCTGTCGACACCGATCTTAATAAGGAAACGTGAAAAACAGTGAATCAAAATCGTTTCATACGATTTAGAAATGAATTTATTCTTGTAATGGTAAGAAATGATAACTTGTTCTACATTCACAGTTTTCAATGGACTTGTGGTCATATCTTAAGTGTTCATTGTTAATGTGGTAGAATGCAACATTGACGTTTGATGAAAAATGAAGAAAAATGACACAAAATGCAATGACGATTCATTTTTTGTGTTGCATCGTCAAGGATACGAACGAAGGTGATTCATTTTTTGGCATCATTTACTGATTCAGTCGAACAACGCATTACCTATCGGTTGCCAAGTTGTTAAACCGCTTCTCAAATTCGGATTGTTGGCAGCAACAGACTGAAAAAAATCAAATTAACACCGATTGGAGCAAATCTAAACTGCAAAACAAAATTATTTATATAACATCTAATGGAGTTTACCTTGAGCGATAATATCATTACAGTCGAAATGAAAATCGCATTACGGTATACAATATTCATGTCGGAAAATGGAGTACACGCCGCGGAATGTAATAAGTTTTAACAAAATAGCATGTATTTCTTAATTGACTTCTCTTCGGACATACAAATTGGCAATATATATCGTCGTTTTGAGTTTCAGGACCGAATTGTTTTTTCGTAATAACTTTTTAATAAGAATTCTATAAGCAAATTATTTAATTTCGTTCAAGAACTTTGACGTCAATTGAGTCGAACCAAAAATTTCCCATCGGTATATCACCTGCTTCGTGAGTCTGTGATAAGAATAAAAAGAGGATCGTGTAATATTATATTTATATTATGATACGGCGCTTGAAAAGTTACGCAACAAGTTAAATGTCGTTTCACTCGACAAACGAAATTACACGCGACAAAAAAAGAGTTCGCGTAAGCGATTTGATAAATAATTTAACTCGATTCTTGAACTTTCGCCGAGCTTAATGGGTATCGGATGGACGACGAGCCGGTTCGTGACATGTTCTTACGTAGGCCAGTATTAAATGTTAGAAAACTAGGGAAGTTTTTCAATGACTATTGGGCAGAGCTATTACGCGTTGAAACGTTATTAGCAACCCATTATTCGACAGGTCTATTCGCACCCCCGCCCACCTTCACTTAATCGTTTTTCGAATCCGTCTCTGGAAATAATTTTTCCTCTTTACTACCTCCATTCGGAGGCATACTTTCGCGGAGTTGGAATCTGACCTATGTCGTCAAGTACAACAGGAAAGGGTAAATAGTATTTCCACGACCGGATGAAGCTGGTGTTTATGTTTTCACCATATATTGATAAGAGTTGGTCTTGGATTTCAACTATTGACGCACAAGCTGAATTCATGAAAGTAAACCTGCGAAATAACTTCTTCACAAGCAAGCAATTCTTACTCGACAATACGCAAACAAATTTTGCTTTCTACTTCCTTCAAATCATGAGTGGAAACTATTTTTAAGTTCTTTGAATCCTTGATATATTCTTTGCGCACAATCTCGCAAAGAACCTCTGGCGATTTCACTTTTATGCTTGACAAATAGACAAATAGGCAGCCATAGACAGTGTGTTCCGATGTATACAAATAGATTTTCGTTTAGAAATGCAACTGGTCATCCACAGGTGATCATTTCAAACAACGTTTTTTTTGTTTTTGCAACATGAAACAAGTATACTGTACAACAAAACAGACAGAAAGAGAAACAACTCCCCAAATACTTTTCCCTTTTATACAAATATTTTAGCTTAAATTCTAAAATCACTCTCCTAGCTTAAAGTAATCGTGGGTGTAATTATAATTTAGGAGAATGTTTTTAAATTATTCTAAAAGAAAACGCAATTTCGTCAAAAAAGTTGAAATTTGTCATTTATGGGATTAAGCTGCGAAAAATAGTTGCGCTCAAGGTACTTTGCAGAAACTGTTGGGAATTTTAATAATGCATCATTTTGTTTTAATGAAATAGTGAAATAGTACATTATAATTAACTTAATGAGGCAATTTAATTTAAAAAAACATTTTGTTACTACGTCTATCTATAACAGCAAAGCAAGTTAATTCGAGCAAAACATTTAAGCTAATGGAAATTCCCAACTGCTTCTCCATCGTTTGTTTCTATTTTTTGTAGCTTAGATTTTGTTTAGCCTAATTAGCCTAAACGAATATACGCAGCATATTATTCTGAGGTAATTCAAAGGTTTGCAATAACGATGATTATAATGGTGTTAAATTCTCATTAATTTTGTTCAAGCTCATACGTTAACGTTTTTTAACAAATTCCATTTCCTTTTTGCATAGCTGTCGCTGTTTGGGTTGGGTTTTCTTCTCTCTTCCCATCAACATGATATTATATTGATTCGTTAATGTTTTATAGAAATATTTTTGGCAGTTCTTGAAAAAATACTTTATTATGCTTCTTATTATTAGATTTTTAATTTGAGTCATCGAGTAAAAGTAAAACACATGTAGTAAATGATAAAAGCATCAAAAAATTAAATTTTACCCGTTAATGAGAAATAAATATGAGCTCAAAAACATTTTACCCTAAAATATTTCGGACACTGGCTATGGTAACTGAATTCCGTTTTTTCACACAGGCACGTCAAAAAATGTTAACACAGGCGGGTTTTGGTATTTTTGTAAAACTGCTAAACTTTACTACTGTAGATATGAAATTTCTATTTAAGTGAATACTACAGCCTGTTGAGCTGGCGGGTACTGCTGCATTCCTGCTGGTGGATACTGTTGCATGCTTGCTTGTGGATACTGAAAGAAACAAAATATTGAATTTTCTGAACGAACATATCATGAGGGAAAAAAGTCTTGCGTTGCTCGATTCCGAGTAAGATATTGGTTGATTGTTCCATCCATTGTTAACCGGGTAACTTGGGTTCATACCGTAACTCGTTGCTACTGGATACACGGCAACCGCGTCTGTAGGATTGATGCCCGAATTTCTTGAAAAAAATCATCAGATCCGATAAAACGGACTTATCTTTCCATTCTAACGTCTATTTTCTTACCTTGCTCCGCAACATGCGCAAATAGCGCAACAATTGAACGAAGCGCTGATAATGAACAACAAAAACAGTCCACCTCCGCAAATAATGGCTAGTTTTTCGAATCGAAGTGCATTCAAATTTGGATTACATAAGGATGGGTCGAGGCACAGATCGCCGATCAGATTATTGGAAATGCCGTTCAGGAGGCTGTTAAAGTTCCAAGAAGATTGCGTCGTTTTTTCAGCAAACAAATCTAAAGGACATAATTGAAACATGTTTCTGCTGTAATAAAAGCAGTTACGTACAACTTCCTGCATTGTTGGATATTCTATTCCAGTCATCCGATGAGGAAGACTTGTAACAATCGTAACAATAATCGTAACTGGCTTTGTTGCTTCCGTCAGTATAGTAACTGTAGAAATAGTCGTTGGAGCCTTCTAACGCAAATATGGTGCTCGTTCCTGGAATAACGAATATCAGTCCCAAAATGCACATGACCATATGAGCCACGTGCATTCCTCTAGCCTGTAAAGTCGCCAATTTATGTTTCGTGCAACAGCATGTGTATACAGTATGCACATAATTTATGAAACAGCAATGTTACCTTTCGAGCTCCTGCAAGCACTGCAAACAAGGCAGTAACGCATAAATATCCACCACCCCAAAGACCGTGATATAGTTTGTAAAATCGCGATTTGTATTTAATATCCATTACCCCGCTTAGAACTATACCGGCTGCTAGAATTAGTTCCAGTATTCCCAAAACCAAAACGGTTACATTAGCACAGCTTGTGGAGGCCATTTTTTCTCTTTGCCTCGTATTTAACTCGAGTAAAGACAACTTTGGCCGTTTGGAATAATCGCGTCTAGTTTCGTGTCGTTCGTCAATTGTTTCTATGCTTTTTCGTCTTTCATTTTGTTGTTTAGTCGTCAAGGATATCTTAAAAGTTTTGTTAAAATCATTTCATAATATTACGCAATTGGTGTAATAAATAATGCTCTCTCTCTCTGGTCTGGTCGTCATGGACAGCGAAACGATTTTCAATATTATTTGTCGATGATTAAAGCTTTAACAGTTACAACGAATCATTTCGTTAAAATTATTGCACGAAAAATTACGAAATATAAAAAGTGATGTTACAAACTAAAAAAGGCACAAAATCTTAGTTATTGTTTTTTGTTTAAAACTTTCATTAAAAAACCTTTCGCGGTCGTCAGGCAAATTTGCAAATTTGGCGTTGAATCTGTAAATTGCAAACGAGGACATTTTTTTTTATTTACAAAATGAAAACAAGCTGTGAAATAATACGAAATCAAACCAGTGGACGAAAAAAAGTCATAAAAGGCGTAATATAAACAACGAGTATGAATTAAGTTAAGGCCACGATTTGTATCCGATCGGAAGCTTTACGCGCCAATTCTCCATTCGTTCTTTGAAACCATCGGTATATGAATCTACGCTCCAAGTTTCAGCGTAATCAGCTAGAGATAAATGCGAACTTTCGTAATCAGAATATACACTTTGCGAGTCGTCTGTTTCGTTTTTCTCGATACGTTTGCGAATTGAGACCGATTTCTGAATTTCCAAACGATCCGGTTCCGAAGGATTCGTTGTCAAAGGTTGCCGACTTTCGACTGCGATCGCGAATTCATAAATGCAACACAAAAAAGATACAAAAGCCAACGTAACCGCCAAGGACCACTGAGTTGGTTTGACGAAATAATTTTGACCATACGCCGAATCGGGTAACCAAACTTCATCGTACCATGCCAGGTGATACCACAGAGAAGCGCAAGCAATGAACAACCATTGAATAATGTCAGTAAGCATAAACGTTAAATAGTAGACGTTTTCTTCGCCATCGCGAACGGAAATGCATCTTCCAATCATCGGAAGCAAGCAAAATCGGAGACCATCGAAAATTAGCGAACCGAACGCGCCGACCAAAAGGATTACGTAAGCAGGACGGTGCATGCACGAACATTGGTTCGAATGATTCATTTCTGCGATACAGGCGCCGTATTGTTCCAGCTCTTTATCGACGACGGTACCATTTGGAAGATTCAAGGTGCGTAAAATTTCTTTTTTGACGGCGAGATACGGATACGAGCGATTGACGAAACAGAACAAATGAACGTCGACGACGGGCGAATTCGATTCTAACGTTAAATCGACGATTTTCGTAATCAAAATTTCGCGATGTATCGTTTTCGGATGAAGAACCAACAGGATAATTGCGATGGCCATGAAAATTTTACGGAACACAATAAAAGCGTGCGTAATTTCATACATGATTTTCAACGAGAAACGAATAAGAGAACAACCGATTTTGGAGACGGCAGAAGTTAAAATTGGCGTTTTTAAAATGTAAAGTGCAGGATAAAACTTTGTTTGTTTGTGTTTCTTGAAAAACATTGACCAAAATTGATTTTCATTCTAAAGCTTTGACGCAATTAGTTTCAAGGTATACTGAATTCATTTGATTTCATTTCTTGCTCATTTACGCCTTTTGGCAGGTGTTTGTTAGATCATTAGCTAAAAGATAAATGCAAAAATACCTTCGTAGTCTTAGCAACTGCAACGAATTTTCTAGGAATAAAATAAAATTGAAAGGTACATTATGTTATCTGTCCCGTTTCACGAGTAGCAGGGCAATATATATCCACCCGTCCATGCTTTAGCATTAACTATAAAATGGTTAAAACTTGCGTACAAAAAACGATTCTAGCTTTGGCCATCGTGGAACTGATTTTTGCGGTTGTTTTGCTCGCTAACGGTATTACAGCATTCTTCTCACATTCGAAACTGTTTTTCGTTGGACACGGAATATGGGGAAGCATTTTTCTCATTATTGCTTCATTCGTCGGCGTGCATGCTGTTAGAAAGCAGGTTGAAAAACAAAACCTTTAGAATTCTTTGTTGTTGTTATGCTAAATATGTTAATCTGTTATGATTTAGAACGTAGGGCTTTATGTTGCGCATTTGGTCTTGGTTATAATATCGTGTGGGCTTGTCCTCCCATCGGTACTGACTTTGTTCAAGTTTGAGTTGGAATCGGACAGCAAGTACAGTAAGGCACACAAGCAATTCATAGTGACGTAGTTGCAAAAATATTCTCTATAGCCGTCGTATATCCATATATTGGATATGAAGAATACAGGAATCAAAAGGCAGTTGTAGGCGAAATAATTGCGTTGGTCATAGGCGGAATGTCGTTCATACTGTTTGTAATTAGTGCATCGTTTACTTGTTGCGCTCTTTGCAAATGCCGAGGTGGAATGTAGAAATGTTTACATCTTGATTGTTCGATTTAAATTTCCTAAACTACAGGACGATTTTTACGTTTAGGAAAAATGACCCGAACGACGGTACCGGGGTAGTCGTATACACAACGCCGAACTATCCGATTCAATTTTCTGCAGGCCCAAGGTACCAAACGGGAGATTTTTCGACGAATTCACAATTTGCACCATCGGGTCAAGAGTCGGCGCAGTTTGCCGCGTGGAAAAGTAGCGGTTTCTTGCTGCCGCCTGGTTATCAAAAACTTATAGCTGAGAACGAGGCAAGTGGCTCTCTCGTAAGCTAAACATTTCAAATTCTTCTCGTCTTATAGTTTCAACGAAATTATATTTTTTACAGGAAGCGTTGCCTGCAAAACTAGACGGTGAAAAGACAGCTGATATTTACTGAATCAGCAGCAATTTATTACATTTTGATAATTTGCACTTTTATATTATTAAAAAAAAATTCACTGCATAATGAAGATGAATTTGAGTTAACGGTGTTCTAAAAACTAAGATTTCGAAAAAATTTTGTTCAGATAAAACAATTTAATCAATCTCATTATTGAGTGAGTAATAAGAAACTATTAGTTTACCTTTTGAAAAACGGCTGATTTATTTTACTTCCCTATTTCGGCGAAAGAATAATCTTCCTTGTTAGCTCGTTGCACTGTATGTTAATTTTCATTCTTACGGTAAAACAACGAAGAAGCGACTCAAATTTGTATTCAGTCTTTTCGTCAACGAACGTCAAAAGAAATTAAAACCAAGCAAAATGCCATTTTTAATTCGGCAGATGTTTATCAAATCATTAGAGAACAAGAGCAAAAATATCTTCGTCGTCAATGGAAACAACTACGACCTGATTGAAAAAGAAATATTTAGCATCACTAACGATACAATCTTCTTGCGAAATGCAAAGTTATTTTGTTCATTTCTAAAGTAGCCGGGGAACGAAATCGAAATGGGCAAAAATTGCGTTCAAAAAACCGTTTTAGCGTTGGGTATCGTTGAACTAATTTTGGCCAACGTAATAATGATTTGCGGTCTAACGGCGTTCGCAAGACACTCTTACCTGTCCGGTATTGGTCACGGCGTTTGGGGAGGTTTCTTTCTTATTTTGACATCAACTTTCGCGATAAAAGCCGGTAAAAGACAGGTCCGTTATAGTTTCTTACAGTTAGAGTTCACACCTGTTTCAGTACTTGTGTCTACTTTGTTTTACATTTAGGCATTTGCTTATCACGTTGCCCATATGGTGATGGCTATTATATCGTGCGTGATTATGATACCCTTGATTAGTGCGCTTTTCGGCGTTGAAGTGTCTTTCGAACTAAATGCCCGAAGTACGACAGATTACGTCTGAAATTTTGATGATAAAACCACTTTTCTAATATGATTTAGGTTACAAACTGGACAGTAGTAACCGTTTGTACACAATATACCTCGGAAATTATCAAGCTGTACCAGGAGAAATTATTGCTATGGTCGCGGGCGGGTTACTGTTTATATTTTTCGTACTCAGCGCGTCGTTCACATGTTGCGCCGTTTGTAAATGTTGCGGAGGATCGTAAGAGTTTGTTTTCTGAACATTTTCGATCCAAAATGATTTCATGATTTTAATTTCGAGCAGCAAACGAGAATCTGTTGTTTATCCGTTCACCAACGAAACGCAAGTGGTTTTGTACTCAACACCGAATTCGAATTATCCGATTCAGTTCTCTGGTTACCCCGTAAATCCGCATTATCCGCCTGCAGGTTACATCGGAAATCCTGCTTTTGTAACTGCTGGCCAACAACAACAACAACAACAACAGCCGGCATTTGCAGCGTACCCCCAGCAACAGGGTATGCCTGCGCATCTTGTTGGGTACAGAAATGTTGGATTCGTTATACCGCCTGCTTACAATCAACAGGCTACTTTTGCGGAATCCTTAGATGGAGTAGGGCATTTTGAACTATAAATCAAATTCGAGACAGTTTCACAGTAAAGTTCTTGCAGGCAATGTCGTCGGCACCAACGACAAACGTTCACAAGCCTCCCGATATTTACTAACAACTTTACCAAAAATGCACTACGAAAAAAAAATTCATCACGTTGTACTTTCTTTCTATACACGTGTTTTGTACTTTTCTACGATTTTGAAGTTGAAATGTTAAGCTTTCACAATAGTGATTTATTATGCGGATTGATTATATTTTTCTTTACATTTATTAAATACAGTATATATTTATCGAATTATTTTTCATTTAACGTTATTCTAACAAAAGAAAAGTTCGTATTTGCTTGGGGCTTACATTTTCTCCTTTTTTTTATCAGCGTCAAGTCGAGAAGCGCAAAAATTTATAGCTTGTTGATGAATTGTTATGAGAACGATATTTTACCAAATTCCTGCTAGTCACATGGACAGGTAAATTAATGTTCGTGGAACATTTCATATGATTCCCCCTGAAATGACATTTGGGAAAAAATTATTTTTCGTAGTCCATGACAACATTATCGACCGACCGTGGTTTTAATCTTTGCAGAGCTCTAACTCAACAACAACAGTGTAATTTTTTTCATCCAGATAGCACATACATTAATGAACTGAGAACCTGCAGTTTTGTTTTGTTTGCTAAGCTCGAAAACAGGCGGACGATGGGCAAAAAATGTGCACATAAAACGGTTATGGTGTTGGGCATTTTCGAACTGTTATTTTCGTTGGCAATTATTGGTTCAGGAATTTTCGATTTCGTTTTGAAATCGTATTTATATTTTATCGCTCATGGAATATGGGGTGGTGCATTTTTGGCGCTGACTTCAGTGTTTGCTATAACTGCTGGATGTTTCGAAGTAAGTATATAAACACGTATAGCTTTTATAACTTTCACGATTCGCTTTTTAGCAAATATGAGGCTTCAATTCACTTCTTTACAGAAGTTTAGTTTGCACGTTACGCATATGGTTCTTGCCATATTGTCTTGCGTTTTGATTATACCATCGGTCAATACTATGTTCGGAATCGAAACAACGGAACACACAAACAGAAACTTCTACATCAGCGAGCGATGCTACAATTGCTACGATGGTAAAAATACATTTCAAGTTTTTATTTTATTTTATGCCAGAATTGCTGACTTTAGACTCTGTATTTGTTAAGGTTATGGATATGATAGAGGAGGACCATCAAGTTACGACTGTGACTCTTGTAAATCGAACATAGGCGCTTTGAGAAACGAACTTGTCGCCATGGGAATATGCGGATTGCTTTTTATCATGCTGATAATAAGCGCATCGTTTACGTGCTGTGCGGTTTGCAGCTGCTGTGGAGCTCGGTAACGATTTCACATTTTGTTTTTTTTGTTATAATCGTTAACCGCAATGTTTCATATTTTTAAGAGTCACGAACGGCGTCGTCTATCCAAATCAACAACAAGAAGGTGTTGTGATTTACAGCCATCCGTTGCAACAACAAACATTGGTTTCTACGCAAGCGCAAGCGCAATATCCGACCGCGTATTACCCGACGGCGCCCAATAATGGTTACGAACAGAATCAAATGCAGCAACTACAAGTTGCGCCACCGGCTTATGGTCAAGCGACATTTTCTGCTGCTTTAGCAGGCCAAGCAGCTCTCGATAGGCAACCAGTGGTACGTAATTCGTTTTTACAATTTCGGATATTCAAATGTATTGTCTTGTTTCTGTTTCAGTTCCCAATTGCAAAAGTTCCGGACGCAGCAACTCTTTACACATGAATAAGTTGATATTTTTCCCTTCTTGGGCATATTTAATAAACGATGTCCTTCAATAAACATTTAAAAAATCGGTGATTTTATAGTATTTGTATGTAAAAGTGCAATAGATTAGTAAATATCGTTTTAGGAAATTATAAAACCAAAATACACCTCTAAGATGTTAATTTGGGTGACCAACACTAACCGTGTCGTTCATCACCGTTTCAATACTGTCACTAAAATGAAATCTGAATACTAACCTTTGAAATTTATACAGACAGTCTGTATTGTGTTCGTTAGCAGAGCCGAGGGATTTAAGCGAAAAGGATGAAGAGTAAAAAGCACCATCTAAACTGAAATAACCGTGTAATCAAGTTTCATTCCATTGCTGTTCTTGTCAAATGAATAAAATAAGTTTATATGTCGAAGACTTGATTCGGCCATCGTTGTTCGTTACTTGTCTGAAAAAAGATTTTGATCGAACCGCACATGGTTTCAATCGACAACTTTCATTTGATTTTAGGAGGTTTTCGACGCATTATTTTATTTCGACTGTTAGAATGTCGGGCGTTTCGAAAAAAGTCTTAAATAGCAAAACCAGACAACGAGGATAAGGAAGCAAAGAGTCTACTGTCGATACTAGATGCGAAAAGTTCTCATTGTGAAACTGAGAACGTTTTAGAAGTCTTCAGAAACGCTTTTTGAGTTCGAATCACCCTTAAAACGGGGAAGTTTTGGACCTTTCATCCGATTGGATGAAATTTGTATTGAGCATTTTTATTAAAAACCGATCAAAAATTGAAACACGTCTGTGATTGGGCCGTCCTTAGTTGTAAATAATAAACTACGTCAATAATACGTTAGACGGTCGAAAAAAGTTTTCATTATTATTTTTCTTGTTTCCATGCGTTTTTCGGTTTCCATTAAGATGAATATTTGATTCAATGTGAATGACATTAGCTATTATTGTGAAACATCGTCGGTGCATTGTATGCAATGAATAATCCCTCGGAAACATTCCAAGGTGTGTCCTAAGCCATATGAAAATCATCTCCATTTATTATTCGAATTTATAAATGAAAAAACGAGGCAATGTCGGGCGGTGCTCTATTTTTTTTAACTCACTTAATGGTAAGTGCTTTTATAGATAATGAACTTTTCGACGTGTCGCAGCAAAAAGTTGCCTGAAACTTTCATTTCGAGGACCATTTGACGAACCAAATGTTTCTGATTGCGGTCTAAAGAAATCAAGGACGATATTCATGAAACTCTCCACTATAATGTGAATTAATAAGAAAGAGCTCGGTTTCTTTCGTGACCTTTAATATTAATGAATTCGATTAATTGTATGATGTCGTTAACAGTTTTATAACGTTGATTTGACGTTTCAAAAACCTTGACGGGGGATAGAATAATTACGGTCTTTTTGTTTTGCGAAGCATAAAATCTCGATAATAAATGCTCGAAACGATTTCACGAGCAATGCGAAAATTTGCGAACATGAAATTGGTTAGAATAAATATTTTGTCATCCCAGTTAATCTCGCAATGCTTGGCAACAAGAGACTATAATTGGATTTTATTGCATGAATTATTATTTTTATTATGACTGAACCATTATTCTAACTGGTTCATCGGCGGAAGTTTAATAATATGTTATATTACCAAGTCCCTTAGCCATTATCATGTTATCGTTTTTAGCCTGGAAACGGATTTTTGTGTACCTTTATATAGCCACAAGGGTAATAATTCGGTAACATTTATGTGTTGTTTTTCTGTTATCCGCTTCTATCTACACATCAGAAAGGGAGTTTTTCTCTAAATCTGAATCAGTTGGGTATTAAAAGGAAAAGCTGTATTTTCTTTTCTAATCAAACTTTTTAAAACTTGATAACAAGCATCGTTCAGATGAACTTGCATCTTTAATCGAGTCGTCAAAGGTTCCGAAAATGTAAAGAAATTGAAACGACAAAGTTTCATGTCGTCCATTAATTTTGACTTGGAAAAACTTGATCGGTTTCTTTTTTGTGATGAATTGGTTTGTAATCCCCATTTATGTTTTTATAGACCAATTCGGTAATAAGTTGAGCTCAAAAGGATTAATGTTTAATGAAAAACTGAAGTTACAGTAGGACAAAAAAAGATAACCTTTGCTTCATATTTTGCAGGTATTTTCTGCTCCACAAAATGGTACGCAAACTCAACAACGATGCAGTCGAAATATGATGAATATAACGAACGTTATCGAAAGTTTACTCTACAAATACGATAAACATCTATTACCCGATGCCGACGGCGTCAATGTGACCATGGAAATCCATGTACAAGAAATATCGAGCATTTACGAACTGACCGGCGACTTCGAGTTGGATTTAATGTATAGCGAAATTTGGATTGATCCCCGTTTGAGTTTCGCAAATTTGTCGATTTGCGCGAAAAACATAACGTTTAAATCGGCGTTTCGCGATCGTTTATGGAACCCGGATACGTGCATCATCAATTCTAAAAGCGCCGAAATGCATAAATCGCCGTCCGAAAATACGTTCATAATCCTTTACGATAACGGTATGGTATGGTCTAATTATCGTATGCGCGTTAAAGCTCCTTGCCGCATGGATCTGAAAATGTTCCCGTTCGACGATCAGGAGTGTAAATTAGTGTTCGAAAGTTACAGCTATAACATTCAAGAAGTTCAACTATCGTGGCACGAAAATCCGGTAACGTTTATGAATCCCATCGATTTACCGGATTTCAGCTTAATATCGACGACGACGAAAAAAGTTCGTTTGGAATATCCGAACGGTTGGTGGGATGAATTGCACGTAACGTTTAAATTCAGTCGACGATACGGTTTCTATTTGTTTCAAGCATATTTTCCGACCAGTCTCACCGTTATTTCGAGCTGGGTCGGATTTTTTCTCGATGCGAAATCGGTTTCGGCACGTATTACGCTCGCCGTAAGTTCGTTATTAGCTTTGACGTTTCAATTTGGTACCGTATTGAAACATTTACCGAGAGTGAGCTATATAAAGTGTTTGGACGTTTGGATGATCAGTTGCGTTGCGTTTATTTTTTTCACATTGGTCGAATTAGTAATCGTTTGCCAATTAGCTCAGCGCGATCACCGACGCGAAATGGGTGCTAAAATATGTCAGAAATGGTTGGAAATGGTTCGTAAAAAGCGACCGACAACGGGGACCCTTCGTCGCATACCTACGTCGAAAGTTGATCCGGAAAAAAATAAATCCACCGTAATACAAAACGGCATGGCCACCGGTGATATGCAAAATTTTCCCGTCTGGATGAAAGAAAAACTACAAACGGGTGCTAATACTGAACTCAATCAACAGGACATTCCTCCGATTAGTCCCGGGGTTATGAAACGAGAAACGGAATTACTTCTACCACGGATTGAAGAACTAAAAATTAACAATGTTAACGGTGTCGGAAAGAGTAAAATCAGCGTTAAGCAATTAACGACGGAACCTTTGAGAAAAAGAATACAAAGCTCCTGGAATGCATGGAAAAAGTTTCAGATAACGGCCACAATGGTTGATCAAGCATCGTTGTTCGTTTTTCCGGCGGCATTCGCTACGTTCAACGCAGCTTATTGGTCAGTTTATTTTTTCGCCCTAAAGTAATAATCGATTTTGAAACTATTGCAAAATATAATATTTACAATTGCAACTTTAGTATGCTCTTATTAATGAGACATTTTCGGTAATAATGAAATTTTGCGTAATTGAACTGCACATGTAAGCAAGGTATTTTCGAAGATGAAAATTCGCGTTTAACTAATTCATGAATAATTCTGCATTGCCTATTTTTGAGACAGATTTTTCTTGATAACGTACCCGAAGTTACTTGGGCAGAGAAAAATAAAGATAAATGTAAAACACTTTTTATTAATTCGTCTAAGAACAATCACATCGAATTAAAAATAAAGTCGAATCAACAGAATAAAATCACACGCTGCAAAAAACATCAACAAGCTAAAAAATTACGAAATTGTTTTGAGTTCGTCTTCGTAGAATCTCGAACACGGAGCGCAAGAACATTGACAATAACCGGGTTTAAAAGCGACGAAAGTATCGGCTTGTATCGGTAAATCGCATTCGACGCAATATTTGGAAACGGAACAAACGATTTCTCCACTTATTAGATAACGTTCGACGCACGTCGGAGCCGGGCACCAAAACTGTTTCGGATCGCATTCATCGCACGTCATCATGAAAACTTCGCCGCAATTTTCGCACCACCTTTTTTCATCGCAAACGGATACCTTGTGATATTTACCCGGTAGTCCCGAACGCCGCAATTTCAGTTCGTAAATCGCCGCCAAAACGGAACACGGCAATGGATTCGGACATCTGGACTGAAGAAATGGAACGTCGCAGAAAGAAAGCCGTTCAATGCAAGCACCGATAGCGGGTACCATCGCGTATTTCCAAGCCGTTTCTAATTTCGCGATGAATATGTCTTCGCCGCCGATTGGCGAAATTCGTTTTACGGTATCGATGAGCGTCCGTTCGACTATGAGTTTCATCAGTTCGGGCGCATCTAAAATTGCGTTTTCGGGATCATGGGTAATTTTGTCAACCCATTTCGTTGGTGACGGGAAAAAATCAGCGATGCTGTTGCTCAGATTTTCTTTGTCGTCGTCGCTTTCATCGTCGGCGACGTGCATCATTTTGCTTCTTTTGGCGACCCTTCGCGAGGTATCGGGTAACGATTTCGGCGCTTTTTTCTTCAACGTTCTCGGTCCCAAATTTTCATGATCTTCAAACGACGAAGCTTCGTGGAGGTTGTTAGTTGATATCGACAAGGAAATTTCACCGAAATTGCCCCACATTATGTAATTAAGACGAAAATGAAAAGAACTTCGAAACACAAAAATTGAGGCAGTCTTGCTGCGTTTCGAAAAAGTAAACGCGTGCAAGCACGTCGCGTAAGATGCAATCTGGTTTTTAACAAGCGGATGGATTTTCATGCTAATTCTTTGAAACACGTGAACAGCCTGTTTGATTGTATCTCAGAGCAGCGCGCTGACTTTGAATATTACAGATAAACTCATTACCTTGAACCGTTGAACTTTTAGCGTTCGTTTTTTCATGATAATATTGAATATAAATTATATTACCTATTTTTTTTATATAAATACTTATGCACGTTTCAGTCGCACTTCTTACTGTACAATCAGTATAACTAACATTAAAATCAGATAAATTAAAAATTTCATATTTCAACGACATTAGCATTTTATATCATGTTATGCTCATTTCGTTTTCTTCAGTGAACCCGTTTAAAACCGTACTAAGTAACAGCGAAAACTGTAAGCTAACCGAGTTAATTTCCTTTTAATGTGTACAATATGGAACAACTATTTGTCAAGGTTTTCAGAGCTTCTGATCCGTAAAAAGCAAATTTTATCAACAGCCTATTATACAAGCGACTTTTTCTTTATTCTCAATGAACATCCTCTCACACTGATAATACAACGTAGAATGATTTGCAAATCTTAAAAATAATAGTAACCAACCCGAGAAATACATTAAAGTATAATTGCAAAATATTCACAATAATGTTATTGCATTTTTCTTTTTCTTTCTAACAACAAAGATGCCATCGGAATATATTTATCGTCCGAATAACAAGGAGCGAAAACTCGATCAAAAAATTTATCAATTTTCAATCGATTATTGGAACCGGCGCCGACAGTCTGTCGACAATTAAGAACGATTTCTTCGGCACCGATTTCGACGGCGAACGCACTTCGTCCGGTTAATAAATCGTTCGAATTTATCAAATCGGCTTTCGTTCCGACGACTAACAAAGGTTTTTCTTGAGCAATGAATTGTTCTTTGTCGAACGTGTTGCCGATTTTCAAACTGGACAATGACATCTGAAGGCCGTCCAATACTTCCGCTAGCCAAACGCTTAATATAGCCATTGATTTTTTATTCGTTAAATCGTAAACTAAAATAATTCCGTCGGCGTTTTGGTAAAAAATTCGACGGCTATTACGATGAAATTGCGACCCGCCGACGTCCCACAATTCAACGAAACACGCACGCTCTTCGGGCGTTCCGGCTTTGTATAAATGCATAACGGGTTCTAGAGCGCATCCGACAGTGCCAGGTGGATTTTTCACAGGAACCCATAAAAAAAGCAATGTTACACTTTAAAAGGCACAAAATGGAATCAATTTATAATAAAAATAAACCTCTTAAAGCTTGTACGAAACTTGTTTTTCCAGTCCCACTCTCTCCGACGACGACAATTTTCGCTTGGTTCATAGTTTTTTGCATTTTCTCGCTTCGTACGTTTTCCTATCTCTAAATTTTGTTTTACGCGACAATTCTGCGCGCATAACGCAACACAGCGCACATACAATTATTGAAACCAGGTTTGTATTATTATCCGAATATACGTCAAATTGTTCAAACGGCAATGCAACCTTCGAAGTAAAGTGTGAATGTATTTTTACTTGTACAAAAATTTCAACCATTGTGTTAAAATCGATTATGTATAAAAATTTCCCATATTCCTAGTGTGAATCGTATGCATGACTCGTATGCATTGATTTTTTCTCTTTTTTCTGCGTTTTTTTCAATTTCACTAAAATTTCAGCAATGTTGTTCAAATGAGCACTTTTCAAGCTTAGTTATGGAAATAGCTTGTTATTGAAGTTTTTGTTTATTTCTGTAACAAATTTTGAACAAGTAACATCAAGGGAATTAACAAATATACAAAGTTCACTGTACACTATTGCGAATTGACAGACCATTTTTTTGGCTTGCTATTGCATCTTTCGTGAAAGATTACCCCGAGAATTTTTTAATATCCCGGGCCTAAACGCGCTGGAGCGCAATGAGTGCAAGTTCCATTACTTCCTGAACCAAAATAATTTAAAAACGTGAGATATATGGCAGCAGTACAGTGTGTTTACCTTCTTTTCCATTTGCTCCAATTGGACCAGGTTTTCCAGGTGGTCCTTGGACACCAGGTACCCCAGGCCAGCCAGCAGGCCCTCCTGGACCTTGTTTTCCATCTTTACCTTCCACACCAGGCGGACCTTGAGGACCAGCTTGTCCGTCTGGACCAGTACGGCCCTTTTCCCCGGCTGGTCCAAATTTAGTTGTTTGCTTGCCTGGATCGCCTCTCTGACCTTTAGGACCATCTCGTCCGTCTCTACCAGGGAATCCGGCGGGCCCTCTATTTCCTTGTTCGCCTTGCTTTCCGTCGAGGCCAGGGGCACCTGGATCACCCATTGGACCTTCGATTCCTTTTTGTCCTTTCTCACCTGGATTGCCGGGCACAATTTCGCACGGGCACTGTTTCAAATTTTTGTCAACAACGTATTTATCCGATGGAGATGGATCGCCTCGTTGACCAGGTGTACCTCGAGGACCCAAATCGCCGGGCTGCCCATTTCGACCTACGGGTCCTGTTAGACCCGGTGGACCACGATGGCACGTGCAACCTACAAGGTATATACAAAAAAAAGGTTTTCCCCTCATTCTTTTATGATGTCAATATGGTAAATTATCGCACATTGAATGAAAGGCGTAATCGCAACCATTTTTCCTGAATCGGATTGCGGTGTTGTTGTGTGATTGGAATTTGTGTCGTTCGATTTGGTTTTGTCGACAGGTTTCGCATCTTTTGCACGATCTGCCCAGAAGCTAACTTCAGCTTTTTTGTGCGATTTTCTCGAATGTGGTTTTCGCCGATGTTTCGCTTCTTGCCTCTTAACAGCAGCTCTAGCCATTCGATTCGAATCACCTGTAGCACCGTGAATGTCCACAATTGCAGTCCACATGTCTCTCGATCGAACCTGAAACAAAATTTATTAATTATGAATGCGAACGCATTAAGTAAGCTATTGTTAATTAATTACGCTGCAGAAACTCAAATCGACTTGTACTGAAGCTTCCAAAGTTTGAAGGAAGTGAAATATTAAGGGAAACACTAATAGGCAACCAGTGATCGATACAGTACTAAAAACAATGGCTCCAAAGGCGAAAAAGCGATTCGAGGGTTGACGAAGTTCTTTATCCATTTTATCCATTCAATAATAATTGTTTATTTGTACCGAAATAGATTCCAAATGAAAAATCCTTTGACCATCGGTTTATATAGATTGAAATTATTCGCTTTCCCATTTCTTCCGTAACAAATTTTACGTTTCACTTTTTGATACTGTTCATCTCGTGAATACATGCAAATGACGAAAGTCTCGGTCTTTCTGCGCGTTTCGCGAAACGTCCTTGAATTTTCTAACGTTCACCCATTTTTTCTCTTTTTTGTTCGACTCTTCCTTCTTTTCCGCAACAAATTTCATGTGGAAAGAAAACTTCTCCACCTAAGTGGTACAGTCACGAGAATAAATTGAACTCTGTGTCGTTTTTGGTTTTGGTCACGTCTTTTTCTTTCGTAGAACGTAGAATTGATGCGTTTAAAGAAAGTGCATCATAAACAATCATTTTACGACCTTTAAAATAATCGCACCAATTGTTTTATATGTAATTACAATACTCATTAAAGTCATCTTTTATTTTTCACGCGTACTAAACTTAAGTTCCGTTACAATAAAATCATTTCGATGTAATCAATACCTACGAGGTTTTGTTCGACCCGCATTAGGTTAATTTTATACAAATTTTATACACCCAAGACAAACAACGATTTCTGAAATCAGTTCTTAACCAATGCATCTTTATAAGTGCGTTTTCGGTTATTGCCTTTATCAAATAAGTAACAAAAATGTTTCATAAATCATGCATATTCATGTGTTAATTTTACTTAAAATCAAAACTGCATGTCAACAAACAAATGTTTTTCGTTGTTTAAAAATGTGAACAAACGAAGTTGACAGATAGTTAACAAACGAAGGACGTAAATTTAGAAATAAAAATTCAGTGAAAATCAAAAATCGTTGATAACCGTTGTTCATCCAAAATCGTTAATTTTTTCGCATTCTCCGAAATCTAAACAAATGTTTGCGCTTTAGGCAAAAACTAATACACATTGTTACAAAATACAAAGAAAAAATGTTACTTTTCTCTTTATCTTTTCGATAAGGAATAGAGAGACTCGTTTGAATCATTCTCTGAATTAAAAATTTTGCGCTTGGATGGCAACAAAGCATCGAAGGTTTGACAATTTCGAAGTTTGCTTACATTGTGTTTTCTGGCATCCATGCGAGATCTATACAGAAATTCACCCAATGCTACTGCCATTGACAATACCATGCCACCAATTAGAATGTAGAATATTCCCGCTGTCTTACTTAACGTCAACGACGCGCTTTGGCTGTCCTTAAGTACAAAAAGTCGTTTACAAAATTTTGTTTTGAACGATGTTCTTCATAACAAGTACAATTGCAGCCATTCCTTGATCGCATTGGCTCTTTTCGTACCACCAACGCATTTCCAATTTTTTTAATTCTCCTTTTTCCAACAATTCCAAAACGATTAAATTTACTCTTAATCTGATACAGTAGATGGGGAATCAAGCTGGTATAAATTGTGAAATTGATATTGGAGTTTTTCACCTCAAAGGGGAACCAAGCTTCGTTGCGACACCATAACCCAACGTGTTCAAGTTATCGCCAACTTTCATAGTAGTGCAAGGTCTCCGTGTGTTCGCGAATTCGTTTGCAGTCGCTTCAAGTAGAAAGGCGTAACGACCCTTCGAAGCACGCACTTTTTCTATTCCCGAAGCGTAATCTTTAACCAAAACTGATTTCTCCTTGCTCATGTAGTTCCACATTTGTTGATAAATGGGCACAGTCGATTCCTGCAATTTTAGAAACACAAATCATGGGCGCAAAAAGGCGTTTTCAAAATGTTGCAAAAAACGTGCCTTAAAAAACGTATTCGTGGAACCGGATTCTTGTATTCCGTATTTAATTTTATCTTGTCTCGCCAAGTCTTCTGCAGATTTTATGGGTGCGTGCATTTTTTCCAAAGTTAAAAAAGCCGCTAAATTAGCAGTGTAGGAAGAAACTATTATCATTGTAAAAAACCACCAAGCACTGCTAGCAATTCGACCAGAAACAGATCTGAAAATTGTAGAGCTCGAGCAATTCTTCACCGCCATCAGTGAGGGATATATAAAATCCGTATTTGTGCCCGATTACCTAGGTAAAATGTCCGTTCCTTGTTGCATGAAAGCTGCTAAAGTGAACCAGAGGCAATTGTAAAGGGAAAAATCGTTGGACACTGTAACGTTATTGCTGTTGGCGTTTTCTTCGATTCTCCATTCGTACGGACTGAATCGGGCTACTAAGAAGATCATCAGCGAAACGCCCATGTACGCGAATATAATGTACATCCAAACATCGCGGGATAACGGTTCCAAGAAGGAAAATACTGAAAACTCTTGTTTTTCGGGTTTTTTGATCATGATGCTGATTCCGGTAGTCATGAAAGGTTTGCTAAAATCGACAACTCTCTCTCGTTGACGACTAATCGTTAGCGGTGCTACGGCCATATCAGCTTCCTTAACAAATGGCGAAACAATTATAAACGTTATAATATACTCAGTTAGAATAAGCTGACGTTTCGAAGTAATTCGCCGACCATTCCGTTCCATTCACCGTTCGCTACTACGTTTCCATACTTTTCATCTTTGACTAACTGTATGATGTAGTCCCGCGATAAATTTGTAGCAATAAGTTTCATCAGATCGACGCAATATCCTTCGAACCTGTCGTTTCCCTCACGTTTATCGGCGTCTTTTTTAAAATCAACAAACGGTGATGTCTGTAGAAAAACGTTACTTTTACTGTTACAAGCCTTTTTAAACAATTCCATCGCGTTTACTCAACCAATACTGTCGTAATTATTAACGGTCGATCATCTTCGTTTTTCGCCGTTATTTCTCGCGCCCAGCTTCTCGTCACTGTTTTCGAACCGTTCACAATTCCGACTCCATCCATCCATTTGTAATGCTGTTAAAATAAAAAAATTCACCAATAATGATTCAAAAATTGATTCGTTTCATGATAAGATAAGTTACTAATTCGGCAATATGAGTGGCATCGTCGTCGAAATACAAAAGTTCGAATACTTTCAGTTCGTAGTTTTTTCTGTAACCTTTTTCACTGAACTGAATATTGCCCGTTAAACCTATGGTAACGGACTAAAAGAAAAAAGGCATTGATCAAACTAACAAACGTTACGTTCTTAGCTTATCTCTAAATGGATGTACTTCTCGCAAATATTTTGCCAGTAATGAACCAGTTTCTAGAGGGTAAAACGGCCGATTTGGATGATCTATATCCTCCGAAGGATAACAATAAACGCCCGGATAACCGCGGTTCCACATTTCGTCGCGTTTAAAAGTGTAATTGAATATTCCAGAATGGTCTTGCAAAAGTCTTGTAATTGCATTTACGGCAACACTAATTGAGTCGTAAGCTAATGCAACGTCGACCTAAAATGGCATCATTGCGAAGCTCGAATAGAAACTCGTATAAGGCTGGTTATTTCGGAATACCTACCGTTATTTTGTCACTCCCTATTCCAGGTTGGACGTGACTTTCAAGGTGTCGCCATTTTTGAATGAATCTCCAAAATTCATACGATTCACGGCTTATTATCTGAAACCCTGTCACGTTTATAATACCGGAACGGAAATCAACAATATCATCAGGAACAAGTTCCTAAACCAATTACAGATTCAAAAGACATTGTAATCAATCAAGAAGAAGAGTCTACAATACCAAAGAAGCGATTAAATAATGAAACCGTCTCGATTTTGCTGCAACATCTTTTAAAGCTGTTAACGTCTGATTTAACTTTCGACCCGTTGCAACATCCAAGATGACGTGATTATTTTTCGTATCTTGTGAATCGTGAAAATTATGAAAAAAGTCCTTCAGTTTTTCAATGTCGACCGTGTCCGGTAATCTTCTCAAATTAACAGTTAAAACGTAGCCGTATTTTTCCATTAAGTAGTTCGAAAGTGATTCCAAATTTGTTAAACCTAAACGATAACTTATTTGTATTATTTTCAAGTACTTTGTTTCAAATCGTTTTTGTAAGTTTACCTTGATTACTGTCGCAAACGTACGTTACATTTTTCCACCCTTTTTCCATAATTACAGAGGCGACAATTTTTGTCAACGAAGGTTTAATTGTGACTTCGTATTCGTTCAACTCATCAATCGGAGGTAGTGCCCAGTTAATGAATGGCATATTTAATTTCTTACTCACGGATGCATATGCCTCATGAGCTTGTTCGTCTCCAGAACCCATGATATAAAAATAACCTCGTTTCGCAACTGTACAAACTGTAAAAAACGAGTTAAATTATGCCCAAAAAACATGCTTCATTAATTGTTTCGTTTCAACTTTTGTTTTACTCATTTGTGTCACTTCCCAAACATCATACAGGTCACTTTTCATCACTCGTTCCGTTTCATCTATTGTGAACAAAAGTTGACTAGCATTGTTCGTATTGTGAAAAGACCATGCTTGACGAAATGCGCTCTGCAAATCTATCTCTTCCACGTTACGAAAGAGCGCAGCTAAGGTAAAAAAAATACTTGTTAATTTTACCCTGAAAACGATTTATAAGTTAGTCATACCTATAGGTATCTTTCTCGGATACGTTTGCGCGTCAATATTTGGAACTATTAGTAATATTAATAAGAACTCGAAATATATCCCAATCGTCTTCATTTTAGGCTTGATCAAGTTAACGATGAAAAAATACATAACAACGACAAATTTAGTCTCGATGTTATTTTACCCAAGTTGATAGCTACTTCCTTTTTATAGACACCCTTTCCGTTTTCGAAAACGTCTTCATGTTCATTTTGCCCGGTAGCTAATTCGAATGGTACCATGTTCGGTAATTTGTTTCGTCGAATGTATTTCACATTTTTAAAGTCAATTTACGTACCACCTACTGATAGAACCGGTCCGTCGGCGATGTTGGGAGTAAAAGCTCTGAAAATTGACAAGGACCCTCCCCAAACGTTTCTTCCATCTGTGATCGACTTCTCGAACGACGTTTTAACCGTCCAAATGATTTCGGTTTCAATAACAAGGAGGGTCGGCTGTCTCTGTGCTTTGCTTCAATTAAAATATTTTACAACTCGAACGAAACCCTAAATTGACTCGGACAAAGCGGCAAACCTAATGCACGATTTGTAAAACATGTTTGTGCTTTCTAAAATAGAAAAGGAAATCATTTTAAAAGCTTTGTCGGTCGATAATTTATTTTAAATGAAAATAGAAATGTGAAAAATTCAATTCAATCCCCGACGAATTTCACCAGATTTTCTTATAAGTTTTTCTTTCTTATTTTAGCCTAAGCCTCACATCGAAGAGCTTTTTTTTACAGTATTTTTTATTTAGCTGGTTTTTAAAACTTTGTGTTTGTTCAATTTATTTGTTGATGGAATGTGTTTACAAGTTAAACGACACGTTTCACAAACTTGTTAAGAACCGAACGACTTGTAAGACAACTTTGTCGAAAATGAAGCGTTGTTTAAAGTGCACGCTCAAAAACCGTATAACAAGTTGTCATCGTTTATGAAACGTTTCCATGACAATAAGAGGCGGAAAACCGCATTATTGCTTCATAACTGGAGCTTTACTCACTGGTACACATGTTTGTCACGCTTCCGTAAATTATTTTTTATGGATTTTAATTCACTTTTATCATCATTAATTACCGCCAATTGTAATCGTAGAGAGAGTCCGAACACTGACTCTGCTGCTGATCATCAAGTAAAAAACAGTTTCGAAAATGAAAATTGAAAATTTCACTGTCTATTTTTAATGTTATTTTAAGGTATTGTCCAATGACTTGTACGAAAAATTAACCATGAACGAAATCAAGAAACAACCGGACGGAATATTTGATAACATTTCTGAGGTTATTTCACGCATTTTTTGGCCCTAAAATCTTGATGAGTGCTAAATTTTGATTCATTTTCGTATAGATAACAAGTCCGTCCCAGGTATCTCCAAACCTACCGAGCGATAGCCAGTCGTCATTATTTTCGATTGATTCAACCGATTTGTCCGCATATTTAGTGCCCGATATCAGCAACAGACAACATCAAAGTGGAAACGAAAGCGACAACGACGATACGTCAACGGTTGCTGAAAGTATTGCAACGATTGCCGAATCAAGTCAGATAATGTAAAATCTTGTCAACTCGCGTCGAATACACCACAAAATTCTGTTCCGTCAGAAAGTCGCCAAAAGTTGATACGATCCAATTCGTTTACAGTCGAAACGCCAAGTTTCAAAAATTTGCCGTCTTGCGACTCGACGAGTCAATCTGCGCTGTTTGAACGAAGTGAATCGAGTACGAAATTGAAAGCAATTGTTCCTTTTTTTAATTTTTCAAGTTTGTTCGACTTTTTTTATTAGGTACTGCACAAATGAAACCAACAGTAAATTCCTCTTCCATCCACGATCGTGTGCCAAAATGGTGCTTACCTGTACCTTACAAACTGAAGCAAGTTTCAGTTTCTTCTCCGATAAAGTCGACAAATAAGTCTCCAAACAGTTCTTCTGGTTCGCCAGTCGTGTCCAATAATGCAGCGCAAAAGTCTCTCCAACTTCTGCAATATGACGATTTCGAAGATTTCGACGTCTGCAAAGTGGAAGAACAAATTGCCCGTTTGAAAGAAATGCAGATCATGTTATCCGAATATCACCGGCTGCAAACGGATCATTTGAAAGTTCGTCAACAGAGCGAAGTGCAAACTTTGGAAACTCAAGTCATATGCATGGAGAAACTCCTGTCGAAGCTTAAATCAAGTTCATCAGCCGCATCTTCGTTCAACAAATCGAGCCTCGTGAAAAAAATCGAAGTAAGTATTTAAATAATCAAAAATATTGTGTTCCTGTGATTTTAATGATGTATTTTATTCACAGTTTCAGTCGACTCATAATTATCGCGTTTCTCCGCCGAATTCATTTACGACCAATCAAAAACCAAATTCAACTCCCGCTGGTCGTTCATCGACTTCAATTCTAAAAGTTCCTAACGTTATTTTATTCAAAGATGGCATTGTACCGGAAATACTGAAACAAAAATTAGCCGCATACGTCAAAGGATTTTTACTGAGACGATTCTTAAAAGTTCCAAAAGCTCATCGAATGATTTGTACTTTAAAAGTGAATTGAGAAGCGAAACGGTTTTTTTGCATTTCTTCCATATTTACTTTGATTTTTTGTAGGATGTTCGTCAGCAACTGGTTACTTTAAGTCATGAAAAACAATTGTCCGATTTCGATTGTCAGTTCGGTGAAATCCTTTTACTTCAAGTAAAAAGGTGTGGAGCCAAAATTTTCACAATCTATTAAATTGCAGTTTATTTTCTAGCTAAAAACTACCCTGGAGGAATTTCATTCTTTCGTTTTTAACACTTCACCTTCGGAAAAGTTGATTTTAATTGAGGTTGACAGAAAAACTACGACAAATCAGCTCTTGACATATTCTGGCAGAGTTCGTTAAATTTAATGGACAACTTTTTTGTCACCTTTGAAATAGCTCTTCTCTCTTTTAGAATTCAACCGGAAATGAACCAAAGAAACTTTCTTCTGCTACACTTAAACGTTTGACATCAAGGTTCTCGTTCTCTAGTCCGAAATCTTCGTCGACCAACTCGGCAAAAGTGCGTCGACGACGTTTCGTCGGAACTCAAAAATATTCAAGTTCGACAAAATCGCCAAGAAAATCGCCGATATCGTCGTCTTCTTCGAATGCGAAAGCTCGTAAATTCGACAGCTTCACGTCTTTCAATAAGTCAATTTCCTGCACTGATAAAAAACCGTGGCGCTAATCTCGTGTCTTGCAATTCATTTTGTGCTTGCTATTACTGTTTGTTACTCGATAATTCCATTGTTTTTCAAATACTAGTAAAATTGTTATTTGACACTTTAAAAAATCTTCTGAAGATTGATTTATCATTATCTTTTATACTCAAATCATGTTCAACAAATTAGCTTACAAATCTTGTTTTACAATCATAAAATCGCTCAAGGATTAGAAAATTATTAAGCTGTTATCTTTTATGCAACAATAAAAAATTACACGTGACATGAAGAGTTTTATAATATCTTCCCAAATAGTAGGTTTTTCATGAAATAACTACATTATAACAGTTCATTTCAATCATTCAATTTTCTGCGCAGTTTCTTTTTAAATGTTTTTTTTTAACTCAATCGATCAGAATCAAATGCAATTCGATGACTAATAAGTCAAACCGATACAATTGTCGATCTATCTAACGTTTCATGAATATGCCTGTTTGAATTCAAACGAGACACTTTTTGTATCGAAATTCGTAACTTTTGCGCATATTTTACAACCATCTATTTCAAAACGAAACAACTTTTACAGCTGGTCGCCTTTGGCTTGAAGTCCAGTCACATCCCGTGCGCGATTAATCGAATTCGCGAACAGAGGAAAAAAATAAAATAAAAATTCCTCTCGTCGATTTTTGTTTTGCTTTTTGACATCTACCGAACGAGTCCGAAGAATGAAAATGGTTCTTTCCCAGAGACAACGAGACGAATTGTAAGGATTATTTATAAAAATTACGTTCGTATCGCGCATAAATTATGTTGGAAACCAAGTTGTGGAAACGCGTTTGTTCATTATTTACCGTTCGTTATTGTTGATTTTTGTTTGTAAAATTGTTCTATATCGTTCTTTCAATTAGTCTCTTTTCCTGTTTGGAATTTACGTTTTATCAGCTCGAACTTCGTTTCTGTGCCCATTACGGTTTCACCGATCGTGATTCTAAATATCTTTTCCCCTCAAAACGGGATTTTCAACATTTCTTTTGTTTTAATTCTTTATATAGCGACTGGAAAACTTGCGGATTATCGACTGATACGTTGGAAAACTACAAAGTTTTAAATATTTTCTCAAAAATTAACTTTCTCAGCAAAAATGCGAAAGCTACAGCTTAACTGCTCTAAAAAGGCAGAATTCCATCAGAGAATAGGATATTTTTGTACTACTTGTTTACTCTTGTTTTTAATTTTGGTTACGCTGCGTAAACCTAAGTCTCCGCTTGGATACCAAAATCGGTTGGACAATAACTCGGCAAGGGCTTAATCTTTATGTCTGGTTGCGACTCATCTTTTTTGCAATGACGAAAGATTACGGGGAGGTTTGAAGAACTTTGGTGTTTTTTGTTGGTTAAACCGACAATCGTCTTGTGTTCGTTCATTGTTGTCGTTGCGGGAGACGATATTGCTGATAAATTAGGTACAAACGTTTTCGCATTTATCTTGTTTGATTGTTCACCAGACGTTCTTTTCCATTTCAAAAGATTCCCCGATTTGAAGGATCCAAGGTTCTCATTGATCTTGAGAAAGTTCAAAATTTAACTATTATTTACTTACTCGCTAGGGTTGATGTTTGTGTCTGCGATCCTCATTTTTAACCTAATGTAATGCATTACGTCTTATTTTGTTTTTTTGTTTCCTTTTCTCGATACTTTCAACGGATTGACAAAGTTTATAATGATTGCACTTTTTAACGTTCTTAATTCTCATCAGACCGTTTCAAAGTCAATAGTACCTACTACTAAATGTTATTTATTTTCGTGGTTCACGAACAGTTTTCGAACGTCATGTGCGCAGTTTTTCATTCCATCTTTTGTTTAAAAGAGATTAATCCTCAAAATCTACTGTTTTTCTTAACGTTTAAAGCAAATTTTGCATCCTCGCGGTGAAGAATTGCATTTGCGCATGCAAAGCGCTATTTTTTGTTGTCGTTATTATTCGTCGATTTTTCTACGTTCTTCGTTTTGAGACCGTAATTTTTCCGCGAGCCGAGCGAATTAGCTTTGAGTTTTTACGATGAGCAACGTGTCGGCGGTTTCATTGATTCCGTGCATTCTGCGAATATATAACGGTTTCGGATTGAGTGTCGGCGTACGAGAGGCGAAAGGACGAACGCGTGTTTGACGAGGAGTCCAATTTGGAGTGCGGCGTGTCATTGACGTCGATCGTTCGTTGAATATTATCGTCGTCGGGCGATTTTACGTTCGTCGGTCCTTTCGGCCTTCCTCCTCGTTTTTATCCCCGACGACCGACCGGCTGGTTCCCTCGCCCGCCGACGTACGTCGTAGTAATCCGTCGGGGCTGTCAACGTTTCGGAAAATGAATGGATGCATTAAAATATTCAACACTCACAGCAGACGGTTTATATTTTTTCGTTGTACAGAACAAAAACGATGAATGAATAAATTTTATTTTATTTAATTTTTTCCTTTTTGGGTCGAACAGAATTTATGGCACACTTTATGATCATTAAGCCAACAAAAAGATGACACCTAAGAAATTTAAGTTACTATGATTTTGTTACCTTTTGTGCGCCGTTTAATTTCATTTCTGGTGAGATTTCGGTTTAATGATAGTCTTACTTGCATTTTAGAAACCGGGCAATCGCAGATTATTTACAAACAAGCGGGTACGGCGAAACGTTAGACACTTTCAGAAGAGAAGCCGACATTGTATGTATTTTCTTTTTTAAAAGATTATTTTATCTAAAATGACCAACATATCGTTTCTTTGTTTTGCAGCCTTCCGACGATTCGGATAAAAAATATTCCGGTTTATTAGAAAAAAAATGGACTTCCGTGATAAGATTACAGAAAAAAGTACGAACTAAATCGTTGAAATTCATTCGGCTTTACAACAGTTCATTTGAATGCATTTTTTGTTGTTTTTTCAAGGTTATGGACCTCGAAGCGAAATTGTCAGAAACGGAAAAAGAATACAATTCCGGCGCTCCAACCCGTGATAAACGTTCGCCGACCGAATGGATTCCCAGACCGCCGGAAAAATATTGTTTGACAGGACATCGCGCGCCCGTCACTCGCGTTTTATTTCATCCCGTATTCACTGTGATCACCACTTGCAGCGAGGATGCAACGATTAAAGTGAGATTTTCTCCTTAATTCGAGGGAAAATGTAAGTTTTATAGTTTTCTATTTTTACAGGTTTGGGATTACGAATCGGGTGATTTCGAGAAAACTTTGAAAGGACATACGGACGTTGTGCAGGATATCGCTTTCGATCAAACTGGAAAACTATTAGGTCAGTTTTCATACCGATGACGAACTGAAAGCTGTTCAGTTTGCGTTTCTATTTTTGTCGCTTTTACGTTTCTACTTCTTGTCGTTTTTAGTATCATGTTCAGCCGATATGAGCATAAAATTGTGGGACTTTTCAACTTATGCATGTTTGAAAACATTGTCCGGCCATGATCATAACGTTAGTAGCGTTACATTTTTGCCCACCGGCGATTTTATTATTTCCGCATCACGTGACAAAACAATTAAAATGTGGGAAGTTTCCACTGGGTAAAAATATAATATTTTTACTCCATTTTTGACGAATTAGTGAATCATGTTTTCTTGTAGATATTGCACGAAAACCTTCACTGGACATCGTGAATGGGTTCGTATGGTTAGAGTTTATCAAGACGGTACGCTTATGGCGTCGTGCAGCAACGATCAAGTGAGCCGTTTTTGTTTCACAGACCAAAATGATCTATTTCATAGATTTGTTTTCGCTTTACAGACGATACGAGTTTGGGCAATCGCAACGAAAGAATGCAAAGCCGAATTAAGGGAGCACGATCACGTCGTCGAATGTATATGTTGGGCGCCCGATTCGGCGACGATGTCGATAAACGAAGCCGGCGGCGACGACAAAAAACGTGTCGGACCTTTCTTGGCTTCTGGCTCTCGAGATAAAACGATAAAAGTTTGGGACGTTAGCGTTGGACTGTGTTTGTTTACGTTAGTAAGTAATTCGTCATAAGACTAATGCGTCATCGGTCGTATTTTTCGATGCGATCTTGCAAGTTTTCGATTCACCGGCGCCGACCATTGGCGATTTGATATATTCGAAGCAAATTTTTCGGTATCATCGTTTATTTCTTCATTAGGTCGGACATGATAATTGGGTTCGTGGTGTTAAATTTCATCCTGGCGGCAAATATTTGGTCACCGCCAGCGACGATAAGACGCTTCGCGTTTGGAATATATCTGGAAAGCGTTGTCAGAAAACCGTCGAAGCTCATCAACATTTCGTTACGTCCGTCGGTGAGTTAATCAGGTTTTTTGTTTTTCTCTTATCTCTTTCGAGCCGTTAACGTGTTTCAGCACCGTTAATTAACGCTAAGCTAGTTTTGCGCTCTGTGTTTTCATTTTGGATCTAGTTGTTTCTAATTCGGATCCTTTTTATGTTTCAGATTTTCACCCTTCTTCGCCATACGTCGTTACTAGTAGCGTCGATCAAACTGTAAAATTATGGGAATGTCGATGAGAATTTATTCTTTTTCTGCTTGGCCGTTTTTTAAGCCCCCGATGATTCGCCGACGGGAACATTTTAGAAGGGAAAATGAATTGAGTTTTGTTAAAAGAATATCAAAAATTTGGATATGTATAATTCGCCTATTGTATTATGTCCTTCGTGGTAACTGCGTAATTCTTTTTTTTGTTTTTACAGTATTTATGATATACAGCTATTATAGATGGCTTTTTTCTTTAAAACCTTGTATTTTTATTATTTACCCTTTTGGATCGGATTCGTATATTTTTTCTTATCATTTTTCGGAATATAGAAAGTAAAACGTTGAAACGTCAAAGTGGTGTCGTTATTTGAATGTCGCCGTCTTAGTGAGGTCAAAATTCATTAATTAATCGTTGAAGTTTTGTCACCAAAATCATTGTTTGATGGGTTTGAAATTGATTTAGATTTCAATCGAAAATGTCCGAGACGCCGTTGAAATTTGAGCGAGCGAAACACTGGCACGGTGTTAACGTTACGCACACGGATAAGGTACAATTGCCTCGACATATTACGAAATTCTGGAATCGACATCATACGTTTCTCGGACGAGTCATTAGATTTTCGGTGTTAGGTGTTCAACAACTTCCGATCCGTCAAATTCAAGTTAAACGTCAAACGTTCAATAAATTCTTGAATAAATTTTACGCGATAAACGTCGATTTTTGGGCGTGGGATCGGAAAGAAGAAGCTAATTTAGGCGACATGGTTTTAATTACGCCGTTAAAAGGCAGCATTGAACCGCCGTCGATTAAAGTTATGCACGAAATTAATCGAGTCGTATTTAAACACGGCTTACTTATCGATCCGGTAACCAAACAACGCGTCGTCGATAACGAACTGTTGGACGATATCGAGAAACGATCGACGTTCATCGACCAAACTTTGGACGAAGGTTGGGCGGCAGTTAAAGAAAAACTAACCGCGAGACAACAATTTGCTTTTAGAAATAGTTTGAGGAAGCGATTTTTCTTGGATCTTGAAAGCGACAAATAAATTAATAATTTGGTTGGCTCAGTATAGTTTAGTTGCTGTTATTTGCTTCGTTGACAGATAATGTGTGTTGTTTTTGATCCAAAATTAAAGTTCGTCAAGATATGTGATCAGAACTCGATTTTCTGTCACGATTACTCTGCAGGTGTAAGATAATGAACAATTTTGCAAACGATAAATTAACTATACTTTTTTATTAAAAGGTAACCTGACTCGTTTCTATAGTGCAACAGAAATTGAAACGCGCATCGAATACAGAGAGCTTATTTAATATAGCTTATTTAATATATTTTAATATATTTAATATATTTAATGTAGATATTCTGTTTTGTAAAAGATCGGCATAAAGTGTATTATGAACTTCTCTGCAACGTTACTTTCGTTTTCGATTTTAATCGCCTACCTTGCTTTCGGTAGCTGGTTATTTCGTTATTTAGAAAGCGATAATGAATCTCAAACTAGAACAATGCTAAAGGAGTTGCAGCGTAATTTTACTTGTGAGTAATACAAAATCACGCCTTCTAAATTACCATTTTATGCGGTTTTTGGCATAATTTCGCACTGATTACAGAGAATTATTGTTGTATTTTAGCAAGAAACACAACGTGTATCAATATTGAAGACTTGAGATTCTATATGAGTTTAACTATGAATGCTTCGAAAGCCGGGGTATTGGAATGGGATAATCATACCACTTCCTGGCAATGGGATTACACTGGATCGTTATTTTTTAGCCTTACAACTATTTCAACTATAGGTAAACCGTTTTGACAAAACCTTTGCCCGTTTTCTACAATAAAAGAGCACAATGAGAAGGATTTGAGCTTGTTATCTTCTATACAGAATGCCGTATTATATTTATGCTTTTCCCTTTACAGGTTATGGTTATTTAGCGCCTGCAACTCAGTGTGGCAAAATCTCATGCATTTTTTACGCTTTATTCGGAATTCCGATATTCCTTAACGCAATGGGACAGTTAGCGATGTTGACAAAAAGAAGATTTCATAGAATGGAATTGCGTTTGAATAAAATTTTTCGAACTCATCAATCGTACAAGCATACAGTTTTGTTAGTGTTTGTCGTTTGTTTTTACGTTACGGCTTTCGTTTTACCGTCGCTCTACATTGCGAGGATGGAAAATTGGTCATTAAGTGATTCGTTTTATTATTCATTTATCACTTTATCGACGATAGGTACGAGTTTAATAACAAGTTTTCGATCTGTCGCTAATTTATATTTATTTATTCAATGCATTTTACCGAAACTTCACATCATTCGCGATGTTGTTTTCGCGTAATTCGACCAACGATCATTAATTTTAACAGCCTAGACAAATCCTTTGACAATTTGAGACAAAAAACAACATTTCAATGCATGGTTAATTATAATTTTTTGAATACATGTTTATGATTTTTAAGGTTTCGGCGATTTTGTTGCTGGGAACCAAGAGAACAGTTCACGGTATTATAAACTGTTCATAGCTTTGTGGATGTTGTACGGTTTAGCGTATGTGGCAATATTTATCAGCTACATACAGTTATTGCTAGAGAAAATTTTGGCATTTTTCGGAAACCAAAGAAGAGTAGAACCATCTATTAGAAAAACGGAAGTAACGAGTATTATGTAATTATTTTATCCACTATGTACAGTATAACATCTTTATTGTGTTTTATAAAAAGTATTATTGTATTTAAATTAATACATTAACTGTGTATTCCAAAACTCCAGCGGATCTTCTCCGCGGTAAATTCGTACAACAATCATTATCAATTCTTGCAATAATTTTAAACCAGTGACGTTGTAAAACGGTTCGTAATTTACTGCTAATTGTTCATTCATCATATACGCAGCAATTTGCAGAAATTGAATCGTTTTCCTCGAACAAATTTCTGAACATTTTTGTTTTAACATTGACGCAAAGTTGGAGTAAAATTGGTGAACATAAACATAAAATTGTAAACAATTGCAAGGAGGCCAAAACTTCTAATAATATGTGGAATTGATATTTATCCTCCTCGAATTCTTCCAAAGTCTGCATTACTCCATATTTTCCAATCACGACTGATCCGACGGTCATTATTGAAGCAGTTACGAAATGTAAATAATCGAAAATCGTCGAAGTCAAGGATGAATTCATGGTAATAAAAAAATAGCAACTGAAATTTGAACAAGTCTACAAATTAATTGTTACCACTTTAAATTGAAATAGTTACACATTCAAAATGTTACAAAAGCGACAAAAAATGATACATATGATTTCATTTTTGATATAAAGAAAAATCAAACCAGTCTGAATCGATATCTTTAATGTGTAATATAATTTCAAGGTACTAACGTTTCAAGGTACTAACGTTAGTAGAAGAAGGTAACGTGTTCGTCGTTTCCATTCTGAAATGTTAAAAGAAAGCTGTAAACGAATGTAAACTTTTGTATAATGGGTCTCTTTACTTGTTTGCAGATGTACTGACGCTTGTTGTCGTACTTATTATCGTTGATGATTGTTGCGAAGAAGCTAAAACTTAAAGAGTAGTGATAAAATTAGTTTTTGCAATAGAAAATGCTATTGTTTAGAATAACGTACTCGTAACTGTCGGATTCATTGTAGTTGACGCCGACTGCGAGGTCGAAGCTGATTCATGAAAGTAAACAGTACTGTTAAAGACGAGTTATAAACTATAGTGTGCGCGCGCGTTAAGGTTTGCGGTATTTTTTAACTTTTAAATTTTAAAAATTTGATACATCGATCAGTTTTGAATTCTTCCAAGCGATTTTTAATATGTTATATAGAATTGAATTCTACACAATATACTAAAAATTCTTAAAGAAATATTGAGAATTGATCAATTTATTTAAAATTGAAAATTTTAAACTGTATAAAAAACACCGCAAACCTTAACGCGCACGCACCATAATTAGGTGTGAAAATTAAATACTTGACGTTGCCATCGAAGTTTGCGTGGAAGTTTCAGCTATCGTGGTGGTCGGAATTGCAACAGAGGAGGCTATTAGAGTTGTTAAAGTTCTACAGCTTAATTGAAAAATAAAACCAAAGCTTACCCGATGACAATGTGGAGTATGCCGTTGAGGTTGAACTACTGCGAGGTGTGGTCATGAGATGAGTTGTAGTCGAGCTAGACTTGTGACTCGACGTTTTAGGGAACGCCGATGACGTAGTAAAAATGGCAGTTGTTGACGTACTTTGGTGATTTTCTATAATCACATAAGGAGGAACTTGTACGGTAAATTTGACTGAATTTTACTTCATTGATACTTGAACAAGAACCAGCCCAATCGCAAACGGTAAAATAGATCAGCAATCCTGTTACAGTGGCAAAAGTAACCAAGAATAAAATTATGTATGCTTTCTTTTTTGTACATTTGCATGATCCGCTTGAGCTATTATCGTCAGATACGAGATAATCACTTTCATCGTCTAGTCTACGATTCCACCTCGAAGTTAATGAATGAAAGTTAAGCGTAACCGATCCGGGGTGATTTTCACTATTTTCATCTATAATAAATTCCTCTATTGGGATTTCGTTGGATCTCGCAATTTCATCATTTGGTTCCGGCTCCACGTTCGAACGAAATGTCCCAAACATTTTTATATTGATGATCTGTTTTAGCGGTCTTCAGTTACTTTTTCGTCGACTTTCCTTTGAGTTGTTTAACCTTCTTCGACTTTCAGCAAATATGTTTAACGCGCGACGTTTTATTATGAAGTAATGATAACAACATTTGCGATTCACATTGACACAAATGTTGCAGCGTTCCATTTTATTGCTTTTTATCAGTATCGAGACGGCTATTCTTTTTAAAAAAACTTTTTATAAACACGATGATGAACTGCATCTGACGCCACGGATAGTTAACTAGTTAAAAAGGACAAACTAACAAATTTTGCGTAAAATTGACCAAATACAGTTGTACAATAAATTAGATCTGACCGTAAAAATTGACGTGCTCACTTTGAAAATTACGTTGGATTATCGCTGTAAATTTTAAGTAAGCTTATTTGAGTTGACGTTGCGGAAAGCGTTGAGAGAATGATTATACAACTAAATGCCAATAAAAACTACAGTACACGAACTGCTTTTAAAATATTCCGCCTTTTATAGCGCACAAAATCATTTCGATACTTTGGCACTTCAATTAACAATCACAAATAGCAACAAAATTAGAAAAAGGGAGTCATTTTTGGGTCACCCTTCTCTTGAAGATCGGTCGTTTCTTCTTTCTGGCTTGTAAGCTGGCTGAGATACATTATGTAATTATGCAATTCATGTCATTTCATTCAGAAGACAGTTATTTTAATTTTCAAATACGATCATTATTTTTAAAGTATCATAAAGGTTTCTTGTTGTACGACTGAATGCCCAAATCATTTATTTTCCTTTTTACTTATTTTTCAAAAATCATTCGTGGCAATAAGCTAGCTTCAAATTTCATGCCCGACGGCGAATGACTGTAACATGAATTTTCTGTTAATTGATGTTATCTATGCCATTCGCCTCCAACTGGAACATGTCTTCAACGTGGTTTACGAAAAAGACTTCATTGTCGAAATCAAATTTAACGAAATGGCCACATTTCCGTCTGTCGATTTTTGGCGCTTCGGAAATCCGGTAAACTAAATAACAAAAATTAAAATAGAACTGTTATGGTTGGTGCAAATCAAGGTCCAAGTTTCAGTCCAGTTTGTTTGAGCATGAAAATTCACATTTTTCCAAAAAACAAAAAACAAAAACAAAAATCAAAATTTTGTTTCGTTATACATACATGGTTGATATTCATAAAGTAAGAAAAACGTTTCAACTGCTTTCAATTACTTTGTTAGGTGATTTTATAAAAGATTTTAAGCAATTTTTGCTTATATTCGTTTTTTTATGTTTATTGTTTTGGATACCGTTTTTTGTTGCTTGTGTTTGATAAAATATACAATTACCAAGCAAAGTCACAAACAAAAGATTACAATTAAACTTCTGGAAGTTTGGCGATCCAAATCAAGACTGTTATTGGAAAATTGAGAATTTATTTGTAATTGTCAACAGAAAAGAAACAAACGAAATAATTTCTAATACAGTTAGGACACATTTACAAAAACAAAAATAAACAAGCAGCTGACGTTTTCATGACAAGTTCCATCATAGTATTTAACGTTCCAGGTTAAATGCAACTGAAAAAGAAACACCATTTATCGTAAATATTGTTGAAAATGGCAATAAAATGACGAACTTTGATTCTCGCAATACTCTCCAGTAAAACCACTTGGGCAGTTGCATAGGAAATCGGCTTCATCCGAGGATACACAAAGACCACTATTTTGACAAATTGGCGGCTCCAATTCGCAGATTGTTTGAACTTAAAAATATTTAAATTAACGACTTTGTGCATGTAACAGCAAAATGTTTGACTTAAGCTGTACCTTTGCACGGGGTTCCAGGTCCACTACCTGTTGCACCTGTCGTACAATGACAAAAGAAGGTTGTCTGTTGGGATTCACAAGATCCTTGCGCCCCGCATGGATTTGTTTCGCAGAAATCTACGTCGCCTAAAAGACGTTCAGAATAAAATTTCGTACCTAATGCGATCGAAAAATAATTTTACTTTCGGTCAAGTCAAAGTTCAAATTTTGGTTCGACTTTGTAACGGACCACGCCACTGAAAACGAAGGTGAGGAAAAAGTTGCATTCTTCAAAGCATCTTGATTCGCGTAACAATACCTTAAAAGTTAATAACTTAAACTGACAAAACTTTCCGGTCGACGAGGAAGCAAGAAGTTACTTTCCAATTAAGTGCATGTTATTGTGGACGATGGAGTTGTTATAAATTATCACAAAATCCGTTTCGCAGGTCGAAGTCGGTTCGAATTGCACATTGTTGATTTGTAACAGCAAAGCACCACCCGTTTCGTTATCTGGTAGGAAATTCCAATTGCAATAACCATTCGCAAATGCTGCAATTTCTGTCGTGTTGAAATTTTTCTTGCTCGTAATCGTTACGTCCGTATCTCCGCAACAAGCTGGAAAAATGAATCGACAACTTGTTTAAAAAGGAAAATCCTGAAACGTATTTCTCGCTGTTAACCTGGAAAATTGTTACACGAACAATCAGCAGACTTAATGCCCTCGGGGCATTCGCAGGCGACAAAGTTTTTCCTTGTAACACATTGGCCATCGTTAAGGCAAGGCGAATCGGGGCACAGAACATCTTAAAAAGTGAAAGATTAATGCTAATACAGTTAGCGAATTTTTCTGAAACAAATACCTGCAGCTGTAGTCACTGAAGTGGATGCAATACTTGTCGTTGGAGTGAACCCAGTTGATGTCGACGACCCACTTCCCACTACTAGAATCAATCCACAAATTTTATGATTTGCAAAACGGACAGAATAAAATGTAGCAAAATACCTGCAGCTGTAGTCACTGAAGTGGATGCAATACTTGTCGTTGGAGTGAACCCAGTTGATGTCGATGACCCACTTCCCACTACTAGAATCAATCCACAAATTTTATGATTGCAAAACGGAATAAAATGTAGCAAAATACCTGCAGCTGTAGTCACAGAAGTGGATGCAATACTTGTCGTTGGAGTGAACCCAGTTGATGTCGACGACCCACTCCCCGCTACTAGAATCAATCCACAAATTTTATGATTTGCAAAACGGACAGAATAAAATGTAGCAAAATACCTGCAGCTGTAGTCACTGAAGTGGATGCAATACTTGTCGTTGGAGTGAACCCAGTTGATGTCGATGACCCACTTCCCACTACTAGAATCAATCCACAAATTTTATGATTGCAAAACGGAATAAAATGTAGCAAAATACCTGCAGCTGTAGTCACAGAAGTGGATGCAATACTTGTCGTTGGAGTGAACCCAGTTGATGTCGACGACCCACTCCCCGCTACTAGAATCAATCCACAAATTTTATGATTTGCAAAACGGACAGAATAAAATGTAGCAAAAAGTTTTTCACCGTATCCATCAATAAGTATCCAATTGTCTCCGTTTTTTGCTGAGTAAATCATTGTTATATTTATAATATCTTCTGCTGTTTCGTCGTCGGAACTGAAATTTGTTTCGTATATTACTTTGGTGTTTTCAGTTTGAGCAACGTTGCGAATGGCTGGCGACGAATATGCGCTATGAAAGAAAGTAAATAAGGAACTGGATACATGGAATAAAGATTATTTCCATTTTGGCTCACAGAAAACTACTAACGTTGACAGAATTATAAGATAAACTGGCATTGTCGTAAATCATTTCCAACTGTAAAATAAATTGTTATTAAAATTGAAATTAAGAAATTCAAATTGCAACCGAAATTTACCTCATTTTGATATTTTTGCTTAGCTTGTTTAAACTTAAAAGACGACGAATTTAACAAACTCTCGTCCCAGGGATTGTTTTCGTCCACAAAACTTCCGACAAATATTTCACTTCCTAGTAAAAAACACAAATTTTCGATCTGTATGCACTTTTTTTTACAAATGTTCTGAGTTACTTGGATGGTACCTGGATTATTATTATTACCACAAGAACCAGCCCAGTGGCAAATCGTGTAATATAAAAGAACAGCAACAGCGACTAATATAGCTACTAAAAGTAGCAGAAGAGGCAATAGCCACCATTTACTGCAACTTTTGTTTGCCGCAGTCGTTTGACTTTGTGGCGTTAATACAGTTTCATCGCCGTAATATCGCCGCAATCCATCTCCTCCTCCAGTTGGCGCCGTTGAAAATTCCGTTAAACCTGTAGCAGATTGGTAACTTTGGTAAACGGCATTGGTTTCGTTTGTTACTCCGCTACCGCCCGCGGGAAGCCCGTTGTCGGCATGTTCCATGGCGTCGTATCTAATTTTCGTCGAAACGTCCCATACTTCCGGGTCAATTCGAAACGTTTCGAATTTTTTCACTGGAACGCTAAATTGATTCAGTAATTTTTCGTACCAAATGAGTTTCGGCGGTGTTGGACCGTCACTCGGCTGCATGCTTTACGGAATTTCAATGAGCGGCTGAAATGGGCGGCCGCAGTAACAAATGTTACGAAGGGTGATAAAATTTATTTTGATGATAAGACAAAAAAAGTTGTGCGTAATTGAACGAGTTGGGCAGGGCGTATTATGTTTGCAGAGCCATTGAAGGGCGTTTCAGGGGTAGCAACTGAAAATCGCACAACTTTACTTCAAGACATTGAATAATTCACAGCGATACAGAATATTAGACACAATAAAAAGAATGAATTTTAAAATCAAGCAGGAACAAACGTAGAAACGAGAAATGTGCCATAAAATGAAAGATGAGGCGACAAAAATGAGCAACTCGTAGACAAAAACGAGGTAATTAGTCGGAACTCTCAGAATGATGACTGCTCGACTTCTCTTTTTCGCTTTCGCTGGCTTCGGCGGACAATTCGACTTGACGTATCGGTTCAGCTAGTTGGACATCTTTATGCGACAATCCTGTTACAGCGAGGACGGGCGAAAACGGTACGGCTTCTTCATATTGCGGCTGATTTCGTGTACGAACGATCAAAATTGCAAGAACGATAATGACAAAGACAAGGATTCCACTCATGATACCTCCACCGACCAACACAGCAGTTTCTTGATCGTTCAACTTCGACTTTTCAACCTTCCGAGCGACTTGTGGTTTGGTTGTCTTCGGCACTACGGCTTTGGGCGAAGGTACCGATCGTGGTAAGGGTACTAGTTCTGGTTCAGGCTCTTTCGGCTGCTCAATCTTTCCCTTTTGCACACGTCTTCGTTACATTCGTACTCTGGCGCGTCACGATCAACGAACTTTTTGAATTCTGGAACGCATTGCACCGACCTGTCGTTTCCAAACTGCATCGTACTGACGCATCGACGAACCTTTTTACATTTTTGACTCGAGACGTAATGACAATCGTACTCGAATTCGCACAAGCAAGGAGTTACCCAGGAGGGAATGCCGAGAAAGTGGTCGAAAAACGCGTCCGTAGCAGCGTAGTCCAAGTTCAGCGCGATTGTTTCGTGTCGTCAATTTTGTTCGAATCGGGAAAGTACGTGTTTTGAACGGTTTCGTGATCGTAGCAAAGTGCGGTCGTCAGCAAACCTTCATGTTTCGGAATTTAATCGAATTTTCGACACATGGTTAGATCTTAAAAATAAAAATAAAAAGATAAATTACGATTCAACAATAACAAAATTATACAAATCAAATATAAATGAATGAACTAAATATATTGCTTACATATGACTAAGTCTCGCTTTTCGTTGCACCCTGAGATTTTCGGAAACATTCGAAAATGTATCGCCAGTGTATCGTATTCACCAGTGTATCGTTGCCAAATCCATAACAGGCGCCACCTTTTTGGCAAAGAGTTGGAAATTGATCAAATAGTAACGGCTGAAAAGAAGTAACTGCTTGTTTGCTAAATACGAATAACGTTATAAGTTACTTTTTTGCATCGTACTTCTACATGGTATTCCTTGCTCACCTCCAAACTGCCCTTGAAGAAAATTGCAATAAAAATTAACGTTTTGTGAAAGGCACGTTGCGCCTTCGCCGCAATGATTGCCAGCTAATTCGCAATAGTGTGCACCCTCCAAAACAAAAATCGCTTTTTATACATACTTTTGATTTCCGCGTATTTTTTACGTTCAACAAGTTAAATATAAATCTTGATATGGTTGCGTAATAGTCCAATTAACGGTAAAGCTCGGCGACGAAAACGTTGAAAAATAGTATTCATTTTGGTTCGTTTCGTACAGCCTGGATGGAAAGTCGTATTGCGTAAAGAAACGAAATGTTAGCGATATATCGGAAAACTACCTTAGCAACTTATTATTTGACCTTCTTTTGGACTGGAGGAGTTGAAAAATTCAACCTAATTATCATCGCAAGACGACGTCGGTAGGAAAACCACATTCACAATTGTCATATTTAAATAACCCCCGTTGGAATTCGGTGAATTCGTGATAATCTCCGATTGACAACCGCTGGAAAATCCGGTGCTAGTGTGAACTTGATGGCGGGATCCATCTCGTTCGCCTGGAATGGCTCCAGTGTGGTAGTAGTAGCGTTGAACGAATTATCCATTCGGTTGGATGAATTCGTGGTATTGTCCAGATTATCCATTGTTGTGGATGAATCCGTTGTTTTAACTAACGTGTTGTTAATTAAGTAAATTATAAAGTCTTGTGTGGTGGTAGTCCCATGCGCACAAAAGTAAAAAACTAAAAAACAGTTAGACAAAGAACGAACCTTTAAGCGACGAGCGTTTATATCACTCGTCAATTGCTAACGCTCATGGGCGGACGTACGAATCGTATGACAGCCGAAAGTGGTTGCTTTCACGAAACTTTAATCATTAAACCTTTAAACCTTAAATCTTTAAACTTTAATGTTTCGCGCTCTTGACCTTGGTTCTTTGTCTCGAATTACACGTGTCAAAACCAAGCTTGGCTCGCACTATTTCGTACGTCTAAATGTTCAAAACAGTAACGCGATTTTGATCTTAACTCTCAACTATTAGCTCTCAACTATAGAGCAGCAAGTGTTGTATAGAAGAGTTACGTAATTGTAGATTTACGTTGTAAGAAACTTACAGTGTTTTTCTCTACAGTAAATAATAATTTAGATTTACATTGCAAGAAACTTACAGCGTATTTTCTACAATAAATAATAATTAAACTCACCCTGCAATAAATTACAGTATGAAGTCTAGAATATAGTTTACTCAATTATGAATTAGCAAACACGTTTTGGTCGTTATTAGATGAGATGTAAGCAATCGCTAGCTTACACCCATCCCCTCCTGGACAGCTCTATCCCCTAAGAGATAGAGATCCAAATGAAAAGGGCGATCGAGCTAAGAGTACTTACGAGTACTTTCGAGGAGAAGCGACAGAGTCAATGTTTGGCTTGTTTGACCATTATCAACGAGTAGCGATCTGCCAGTCGGAGTGGGAGTGGGGTAACTTGTACCCGTAGGTTGGTTCGGACTGTCTATTTCCATAGGAGCCGAAACGTTCGCCGGAGGAGCTTGCATCTGTGAAATCGCATGCTTCTCCTTAGGCGGTAAACGGGACTTCACTTCCGCTAGTTCCCTGCGCATATCCATCACAAAAGCTTTAATTTGTTCGAAAAAGGCTACTTGGTCTTTTCCGACGGTCGCTGCTTGTACGGGGACTGCGCATACAGCTTGCTGTAATGTGCCCATTAAGGTCAGCGACCGATAACGGTGGTTGAGCCGAAACGGGTGATGCCTTTACCATGGGCCACCCAGGGGGCGTAGCAATCGCTGCACCTGCTGATGGGTGACTCGCGGATCGACGTGGTAACGGTGGAAAATTGTTATTAACCAAGGCGTCCTTATTTAAGCTGGTCACCGTGGATTCGTTGATGCCTGGAATAGCCAAAATAACTGGCAACTTACACAATTGCATTCTGCCTTGCTTTGTACCGACAGATAATAGGAACTACAGAGTCGCCTATCCAGACAGTAACTTGATCCAAGGATTTGATTAGCATTTGCCAATTGTGAATAGCGTTCTGCCCAATGATAATATCATAATGCAGTGTATCGACAATACCAATACGAATCTTTTTTTTGAGCCGATGTCGATAGTTTGAGCACTGAAGCCATAGAGATTTATTCTATGACCTGAGGCACTCGTAGCACAACCATTCAATGGCATAGAAGTATAGGGTACACTAGCCCTGGCTGCTGCGGTCTTTGTCATCAAAGACGTTTCGGAACCACTGTCAATAAAGACTAGGAATGTGACTTCATTAATAGAAGCCTCAATCGTGAACTGCCTGTCGTCGAACTAAATCTTTGCTATGCAAATTAGGTTTCATCTAATTTGGACCGCAAATTCTCAAGCTCAACAATCCTCGTATTAAGTCAGCCACACTGCACACTGCTTGCGCTTGTGACACGGGTACATCACAATCAGTAATGGCGAAAACATCGCGTGATATTTCATGTATAATGTCTGCGTGTTCGGATATTGTATCCTTCCTTTGGGATACAGTCGATATCTGATCCGATGCAGCTTCATTTCCACGTTTGTTAGATGAGTTAGAGAAAATGTGAGGGAAGCTAATGCTTGCCGTGCTGAACTGATGCAACTGATTACGTATTTGAGGTTGTTCCTCATTGTAATTAGCTGATCTCTATTCAGGTTCATCGAGAACACGTTTTGAAGGTCACACGGGACCCCTTTTGGGTTCTTTGAACAATGAGTCGAAATATGTCCCGTAGTGTCACATATACAACATTTCATTTTCTCGAACCGTTTCTTTTCGGTTAAAAAATTCTGAAAGCATGTACCAGCATGTAAAATTCTGAAAGCATGCGTGTTTCAGTCTTTCTGTCCGTGAACGGTTTCATAGATGTAGCTGCAGCGATAGATGCAGTTGTTGAAGGTCTCTGGGGTGGGCAATTAGCCATATGACCCGTTGATTGTGGTCTTTTCAGAACGATAGCTGGACTTTTCTGAAAAGATTGTCTTGCCAGAAAATGGTTTGAAAATGGAGGCGGCCGTCCACGTTGAATCACAAAAAGATTCATCTGGCCTTGCAATTCCAATACTTCGTATTCTTCAAGATAGAGATCTTCAACTGTAAGCTCCATTCTCGTCTCGTCATGTTGTATAGCGAAAAAGGAGGATGAAGCTTCTCTCACAAGCTTTGCCTCGGCTTTTGTGTTGATGTCTACATAAACTGATTTGGTTTTAGCTATCAATTTCTCCATGGAGAGTTGATTAGCTGTGGCGCCCATCTCGTCTTGTAGGTGTGGTAGCAAGCCTTCAAGGACCAGCTGCGCATCATGGCATCATGATCCATAGACTTGATGTAGAATTACGAAATGCTCGCTTGTGACATTTAGCCAACCTAGTGTTAAATTGCATGATGTTTTCACTTGACATCATTTCACAAGTGTTAAATTCACGCAAATTTAAGTCGATGGTGCCGGGTAATTGCTAGTTTTCTAACGGGTGCTTCCTAAAAATCCGCACAAACGTTCAAAGGCATTTTTCTTGACGAAAATAAAAGCAAACTTAAAAACAGGCTATACTATAGTGAAGAGCAGAAAAAGCTGTATCTGATACAAATCAAGATATTGAAATGACTATGTCAGTGTATCTGCAAGATGTCATCGAAAGAAGACACTCTGCAAATGCGTGTGTACAAGTTGTATGAAGAACATTTTCTGCTTGGAAAAGCATTCACCATTCACCATTTTGTCGAAGAAAAGGTGCCAAGACGAACCATTTACGATATTCTACAACGTTTCCACAACAATTTGCCTGCTGTGCGACAAGTTGGTAGCGG